>PISX010000575.1:152738-197803 GCA_004024625.1 Mellivora capensis
TGGGATTTCATCAAGATCAAAAGCTTTTGCACAGCAAAGGAAACAGTTAACAAAACCAAAAGACAACTGACAGAATGGGAGAAGATATTTGCAAATGACATATCAGATAAAGGGCTAGTGTCCAAAATCTATAAAGAACTTATCAAACTCAACACCCAAAGAACAAATAATCCAATCAAGAAATGGGCAGAGGACATGACAGACATTTCTGCAAAGAAGACATCCAGATGGCCAACAGACACATGAAAAAGTGCTCCACATCACTCGGCATCAGGGAAATACAAATCAAAACCACAATGAGATACCACCTCACACCAGTCAGACTGGCTAAAATTAACAAGTCAGGAAATGACAGATGCCGATGAGGATGTGGAGAAAGGGGAAGCCTCCAACACTGTTGGTGGGAATGCAAGCTGGTGCAACCACTCTGGAAAACAGCATGGAGGTTCCTCAAAAAGTTGAAAATAGAACTACCCTATGACCCAGCAATTGCACTACTGGGTATTTACCCTAAAGATACAAACGTAGTGATCCAAAGGGGCATGTGCTCCCAAATGTTTATAGCCGCAATGTCTACAATAGCCAAACTATGGAAAGAACCTAGATGTCCATCAACAGATGAATGGATAAAGAAGATGTGGTATATATATACACAATGGAATACTATGCAGTCATCAAAAGAAATGAAATCTTGCCATTTGCAACAACATGGATGGAGCTAGAGGGTATCATGCTTAGTGAAATAAGTCAATCGGAGAAAGACAACTATCATATGATCTCCCTGATACGAAGAAGTGGAGATGCAACATGGGGGGTTTGGGGGGTAGGAAAAGAATAAATGAAACAAGAAGGGATCGAGAGGGAGACAAACCATAAGTGACTCTTAATCTCACAAAACAAACTGAGAATTGCTGGGGGGAGGGGAGTCGGGGGAGGGGGGTGGGGTTATGGACATTGGGGAGGGTATGTGCTATGGTGAGTGCTGTGAAGTGTGTAAACCCGGCAATTCACAGACCTGTACCACTGGGGATAAAAATACATTATATACATATAAACATTATATGTTTATAAAAAAATTTTTTAAATTTTTAATTAAAAAAAAAAAGAAATAAAACTAAACTAAAAGACTTTGGATTCCATCTGCTCAAGCCACTACTGGTTCTTTAATTGGAGAGTATCTTGAATATGTTAAGTAAAGATTTAAAAAGATCAATTAAGTAACATTTTAAGAATAAAAGAAATTAGAAAAGGAACCACCATTATGAAGTTAACATGATGATTTAGGTATGAAATAATGAGGCCATTACCTGTAGAAATGGCAGAAAACTAAAATCTAAGACACTACTGATAAAAATCAGCAGTCCTTGGGGCGTCTAGGTGGCTCAGTGGGTTAAAGCCTCTGCCTTCGGCTCAGGTCATGATCTCAGGGTCCTGGGATCGAGCCCTGCATCGGGCTCTCTGCTTGGCAGGGAGCCTGCTTCCCTTCCCCTCTCTCTGCCTGCCCCTCTGCCTAATTGTGATCTCTGTCTGTCAAATAAATAAATAAAATCTTAAAAGAAAAAAATCAGCAGTCCTCCATATGTATCTAAAGATGAAATACAATCCAAACAAAATCTCACACGACTCTTTTCTAGAAACTGACAGGATGATTTTAGTATTTGTTTGGAAAAGCAAAGGACCAAAAATAGCCAAAATCATTCTGAAAAAGAACAACAAGAGTTGGAGAACTCACTTTGCCTGAAGTCAAGACTTAGTATATAAAGCTAATAAAGACAATGTGTAATTGGTGAAAGGATGAGCAATTAGATCAATGAAACAGAATAGAGAAGCCAGAAATAACCACACATACACAACCAAATGATTTTTTTTTCCACAAGGGAATTTTCATAAAGCAATTCAGTGGGGGAAAAGAAAACAGTCTCTTCAACAAGTGGAGGCAGGACAACTAGAAATCCTTATGGATGGGGGTGGGGGTGGGGGTGGGGGAAGAACATTTACCCCAGTCTTACACTATACACAAGGATAAATTTAAGATGAATCATAGAATGAAACAAAAAAGCTAAACAACAGAGCTACTAGAAGAAAACAAAGGAGAATATCTTTGTAACTTTGGATCTTTGCAAAGATTTAAAGACAGAAAAAGCACTAACCATAAAAAGAAAAACAGTAATTCATTAAACTTCATCAAAATGAAAAACTACTGCTTATCAAAAAGCACCATCAAGAAAATGTTTGTAACACATTATTTGATAAAGGTCTTATAAACAGACTATATAAAGATCTCTTGCAATCCAATTTTAAAACTGGGCAAAATGTCTGAATACACCACAGAAGAAGTTATATAAAAGGCCAATAACCATGTGAAAAAGTGCTCACCATCATTAGTCACCAGGGAAATGACAAGTAAAATCATAATGAGATACTATTACATACCCACCAAAATGGCTAAAATGAAAAAAGACTGACACCATGAAATACTGAAGTGGATTTGGAGCAAGCAAACTCTCATACATTGCTGAGAGAAGTGTAAAATGTTATCATCTCTTTGGAAAATTGCCAGTTTCTTAAAAAGTTAAATACACATTTATTCTTTGACTCATCAGTTCTATTCTAAGAGAAATGAAAATGTCCACAAAAATCCTTGTACAAGAATGTCTATAGCAGCTTTATTCATGAAGCACAAAACTCTAAAGAATCTAACGTCCATCAACTGATAAATGGACCAACAAATGGAATATAGCTCAATAATAAAAAGGAACAATCTACTGATCACGCAACATGAAAGGCCTAATAAAACAGGCTGAGTGAAAGAACAGTATGACCCCATTCATATAAGCTTCTAGAATAAGCAAAAGTAACCTATGATGATAGATATCTGATCACTGATCGCTTCATGAAGGCGGGGGAGAACACTGACTGGGAATGGACATGAGAGAACTTCTGGAGGTAATAAAAATGTTCTGCGTCTTGAAATGCATGTCAAAACTGATTAAATGGTACGCTTAAAAATCTGAGCATTTCATAGCATGTAAATTATACTTTAAGAAAAAAAATCCCCCGACCTTAGTAACTGACTAAATAAAATTAGGATGAGAGGGCAATGAGTAAAATCATTCAAGTGCGTTTTGGCACCATTAACCAAAATGGAAAGTTCATCTATGAGAGACGGAGTCAGTATTTTGTTTTTTATTTTTTTATTTTTTTTTAAAGATTTTATTTATTTATTTGACAGACAGAGATCACAAGTAGGAAGAGAGGCAGGCAGAGAGAGAGAGAGAGGAGGGGAAGCAGGCTCCCTGCTGAGCAGAGAGCCCGATGTGGGGCTCGATCCCAGGACCCTGGGATCATGACCTGAGCTGAAAGCAGAGGCTTTAACCCACTGAGCCATCCAGGCGCCCCGAGATTCAGTATTTAATACACTAGTGATTATATGTTACAGGTAGATAAAAAGACATTTAGAATGCAAATAAGAGACGTAAATAGTAGTTAAACAAGCCTGAAAAACGTGAATTTGTAAAGACACAGAGCAATGAACAGATGACTTAGGTAAAATGCAGTAGGAAGCCAATAAGAAAAAAGGAAGGTTAGAGAAGTGGAAACACTAGTACAGTGTCACAGAAACCAGGAAGAGGAGTTAAGAAGAGAACACCACCATCTCTGAAATAAAACTTAATGCTTTTAAATATCCAATAAGATGAATGAGAATATTCATTACTATAGAGCCCAAAGTTTTGAAATTGCCTATGACAGTGAAATTATTTTGTCAGAAATTAAACTGATACTTCAGTTCACTTTTGAAAAAAGTATATTTATCAAAACATGTATTAATCAGAGGAAAGCAAGTTCCGTAGGTCCATTTGAATAAGGTGTAGTACAGTTGACCCCTGAACAACATGGGTTTGAACCATATGGGTCTACTTATACATGGATTTTTTTTCAAGAAAATAGTGTACAGTACCATAAGTATATTTTCTCTTTATGATTTTCTTTTCTCTAGCTGACTTTATTGTAAGAATACAGTCTATGATACATATAACATACAAAATATGTGTTAACTGTTATTGGTAAGGTTTCCAGTCAACAGTAGGCTTTTAATAGTTAAGTTTTGGGGGAGTCAAAAGCTACATGTGGAATTTCTACTGTATGAGGGTCAGGGCCCCTAATCCCTGTGTTGTTCAAGGGCCAAGTGTAGTATTTTTCAGCTTTTCTTTTTTCAGACTTCATTAAATCATTCATGAGAAACTGTCGAGTATAAATCTAATTTCTCTCAGGTTTATATTTGCTTTGGAGATCACTATTTCTTTTTGGCATACTCTCAAAAATGCTTTCCTGGAAAGTTAAAAATTGAATACATATACAAGATAGAAGATTTCAGGGGCGCCTGGGTGGTTCAGTGGGTTAAAGCCTCTGCCTTCAGCTCAGGTCATAATCCCAGGGTCCTGGGATTGAGCCCCACATCAGGCTCTCTGCTCGGCAGGGAGCCTGCTTCCCCCTCTCTCTCTGCCTGCCTCTCTGCCTACTTGTGATCTCTGTCTGTTTAAATAAATAAAATCTTTAAAAAAAAAAAAAGAATATTTCACTCTCCCTCAGTACTCAGAATCCAAGGAAGCAATTTCTTTTAACTGATTACTATTCAAGAGTTAATTCTATTTAGGGATCCAGCATGATATAACACTTTTGATAAATATTGTTTAATATGATACTTACTTTCCTTTGTTTCTCACTGTTCTGTATAAGATCTATTTCTATTGATACAAGAGTTTGCTCCATAATTAAATGAAATCCTATAGCTCTTGTTCTTAATCATACTTGAGGAGATCTTTAAGTAGCTGTTGTGTGATGAAAAAGCAGGTGGGGAACAGATGCTCACACTATCAAATTTTGAAAAGTACTTCTTAATGTCAGTCTGCATGGATCCACATCTACATTACCAACTACAGTTGGAGATGAATGATGACAGGTTCACCCCCCCACCATTCTACACACCGTTTCTGTTGCTGAAGAGTAGTGTTAGAGGCAGATTCTTGCTGTGCCAATGCTCCCTGAAGTGTGGACATGATCCGCCCCTGCCGTAACGGTTGGACATTTTCTTTACTCAGTTCCCACTCATCTCCCTCCAAGGACATGGCTTCACTGTGAAGAGAAATGAAAGTAAGTTTCATACTTATATGTATATATAGATTATTATAAATGTTTTCAAATAAGTGATTACTCATGATCTTTGGGCTGAATATGGTGAGCTGGCACATTAGTAGTGTTCTTATACTCCTAAGTTTCTGAGCCTTTCTGTAACCTGGTTTCCAAGTTTATGGCTGTAGTATTGCCTAACAGAAGAGAGAATGTAACTAGGGTACTGAGGACAGTTATAAGAATAAAGTTTAAGGAAGAAAAGAAGGAGAAAAATTATAAATTTGGCAAAGTAGATAAAAAGCAGTTCTATGCTTACCACTAAATGCATCATCTCATTTAGTTTAAAATTAGCAAACAGCGGCACCTGGGTGGCTCAGTTGGTTAAGCATCTGACTCTTGATTTCAGCTCAGAGTTGTGAGATTGAGCCCCACGTTGGGCTCTACGCTCAGTATGGAGTCTGCTTATCCTTCTCCCTCTGCTCCTCCCTTTGCTTGTGTGTGCATTCTCTCTCTCTTAGGCTCAAATAAATAAATAAATAAATAAACAAAATCTTTAAAAAAAAAATTAGCAGTTTGTCAGACCAACACGCCATATTTCAATTGATGACTTAGAACTGAAGTTTATATGTATATACAGGTAGCCCAGAGCACAAGCAGACAAAAATACAATTTACTGGTTACAACTGCCCCCAGCCTGTGGATGGGGAAATTCCCACAAGTTTTTTGGAGGCAATCACCATATGGGGTACGTGCTCTGAACTTCAGAGCTCTGCAACTATCAGTCAAAAGCTTACTTCTGGCTGAGAGACACCATCTCTGGGTTTAAAACAGAGAAACAGATAGGCACTAATCTTCAAAATAAAGTGAAAGTTACATGTGACCTTAGTTTAGATGAGAGCTGAAAACTCTCAAGAAGGTTAACTATAAGTGATTAATAATTTAAGTTGTAACTACTCACATCTTTTTAACTATATTGTGTGAATCTTATAAATGTCAGGGCCTTGTCATTTACTTTTACAACCTCATGGTCTAATATAGACTCTGTCTCTAGGAAGCACTGAATAAATGTTTGCTGAGTTCATCTGAATTTCTTTTCTTAATCTTGAACTAGCAATTAAACTACCTCACCTAATGTCCCAAACTGAGCTGGGACTGCTCCCCTCCCTCCTTGATTCTCTTGTCTCCTTCCAGACCTGCTCCTCCCAGTGTTTCTTCATCTCAAATAAATGGCAATTTCATTTTTCCAGTTGCTCAAGCCAAAAACTCAGTGCCAACCTTGACACCCCTTTCCTTGTCCCCCACCTTCAGTTACCTGGCAAATCCTGTTGGCTCTACCTTCAAAACAGATTCAGAAATCAACCTTCTATCATCTCCATTGTTTCTAGTCTGACTCAAGCTACCATCTTCTCTTGCCTGGATTATTTCAGTAACCTCATAACTGCTTTCATCCTCTTCTGCCTTAGTCTTTTCAACACTGCAGCTAGTGATCCTATTGAAACTAATATCAGATCCTGTCTTTCCTCTGCTCAAAACCTTCCACTGACTTTTGAACCAGAGTAAAAGCCAAGTCCTTACAATCTTTGCATCCTCACCTCTACCTCATCCTTCATTTCCTTTTGCTCTTCTGGTTCACTTGACTCCAACTACTTGCCAGATGCAGCTCCCTCCCCCAACCCTCACCCTTCAAATCTCTGTACTTCCCCCAGATATGTGCTTGATTGACTCTTGGGTTTCCTTCAAGTCTTTTTTTTTTTTTTTTAAGATTTTATTTATTTGAGAGAGAGAGAGAAGAAGCAGGGGGACCAGCAGAGGGAGAGGGAGAAGCAGACTCCATGGTGAGCAGGGAGTCCAACTCAGGGCAGTTTCCTTCAAGTCTTGACCCAAAAGACACCTTCTCAGTGAGGCCCCCTGTTCAAAAATATCTAAAATTGCATCAATGCCCCTAGTCCCCACTGTTTTAGTTATTTTCATACTGACCATCTAAGTTTATTGATCTTGTCCACCCTCACCCCACCCCAGAACTTAAATTTCACAAGGGTAGGGATTTTTGTGTCTTTTGTTTATTTGCCATATTTAGTGCTTAGTAGGTAATCAATAAATATCTGTTGTGTAAGCTAAAGAGTTTTCCATATCGCATTTATCTAAGTATGGTGTACCCCATAATGAAAATGCATACCTCGGGGCACCTGAGTAGCTCAGTAGTTTAAGCATCTGACCTGGCTCAGGTCATGATCTCAGGGTGCTGGGGTGGAGCCCCACCTAGGGTGCCCCACTCAGCGAGGAGTCTGTTTGTCCTTCTGCCCCTTCCCTTGCTCATGCTCTATCTCACTCTCTCTCAAATAAATAAATAAATAAAATCTTTTGAAAAAATGCATACAGAATTCCAACCTAGAAGAACTGATATGTATTTATATAAGGAAAAGCAGCAAGCATGCAGAGAAGGGCTTTTTATATTTTTAATTATGCCATTGACATGGAAGCACCTACCATTTGGCACTTATCTGGAGGCAGTTACCTTACACATACTTTGAATTCATCAGCATTTTCCATATTTTTTTTTAAAAAAGATAACTGTGTGATTTTATTTATAAGATTACAGTAGGATTTTAATATTTAAGTAGCAATTTATTATATTTCTGCTATCCTTTTTTTAATCTAGATTCAATTAACATGCACAGTATTACTAGTTTCAGAGGCAGAATTCAGGGATTCATCAGTTGCATATAACACCCAGTGCTCACTACCTCAAGTGCTCTCCTTAATGCCCATCACCCAGTTAGGGCCGTCCCCCACACACAAGCATTTTCCATAGATCAAAGAGCTAGCAAATGGCTGAGCGGAGATACACAGACCACACTACAAATTCCAAGTTCTTTGTACATTGGGATCCCACAGCCTCCTTTGCTTTGAAGCTGGATGCCGCTGGGTTCTCACGTGCCCTCACCCCAGTGAGGTCGATGCTAACTAACCCTGTCTTCACCTCCAACACTTGCGCCCTCGACTCCAGCAAGGAGGCTCCAGCCAGGAGGCTCCAGCCAGGCCCACTCTTCTCCCGACCGTCTTCCTCTGGACTGCACTGAGCGGAGCCTCTGTCACCGACTACATCCCCGGGTCTCGCAGGCACAGTTCCCGGCCCCCTTTCTCCGGTACCTACCTCTGAGCACCCCCTTCCTTCTTCATCGCCGCCATCCTGCATTCCCGGTTCAAGCCCTCTTCCTGCCGCAGGCCTTTCTTCAGGGCCGCAGACCGCCTCGAATTCCTTCCGCAACCTGCCTTTAGAGGTAACAAAGCGACCAGAGGGACAAAAGTGTGCACCCGACTCCTTGGCAAACCAGCCACCTCAAACCCTACAAGTTTCAAATTTAACGGTCCCGCGCGGCCGACGTGAATACGCCCCTCCGCCCCTTCGTACTCGCGTAGCTCTCTCCCAAAGAATTCTGGGGCTTGTAGTTTATCCCGGGTTTAGTCCGTGCAGTCGCGATGAATAATGGGAGTCCGTGTCTGCTCAGTCATCTCTGGTTGAGGGGGTGTAAATTCTCGGGAAGTGCTGTAAAGCAAGTCTCTGAGCCAAGCGAAGGACACTTTAAGCACCAGAATTTCTTTGATATTTTGAGCACAGAAAGATATCTTTGCGTCCTTTCGATTGGCTTGACTCTTCTTGGGTGGTTGGCCAGGCTGTGATCACCCGTTGCTGTCTGGCTCAATTTGCTCAAAGGTCTAGAGTTCTTGGGGCGCCCCGATCCCGCTGTTTCCTGCCTAACTTTTGAATTCAGAAAAGCTAGACTCTAGTTCTGTGAAAATCGTACCAAGTGTACAACCTTAGGCAAAGCCATATAGTCTCCCTGACTTTCAAATTTCTCATCTATAATGCGATGTATTGCCTTTCTCTACTGCACAGTCCACAGGCGGAAAATGGGCCTCGTGTCCCAAGGTCTGGCGTCTTTTCATCTTCGGGATACCAGCCTCCATTGGCACTGCACTCTTAGTCCCAGCTCCAGTTTCCTGAGGAAGAAAATATGGTGGGCTCAGTTGTGGCCAGGGGAGCAGGGTCTTTTGAACAAAACCCAGTTACAAGGGAGTCCTCCTCCTGTGAACTTGGGGGTGGGGAGAGGTGGCAGTTCCCAGAGAGGAGAGCTGGAAGTAGGTGTTCACTACCCCTTGCCTCTTGGTTTTCAGGTTTCTTCACCATTTTTTTTTTAAGATTTATTTTTAAGTAATCTTTACACCCAACATGGGGCTCAAACGTAAAACCTGGAGTTGCAGGCTTTACCGACTGAGCCACCTGAGTGCCCGCCCACCATTTTCTCATACCATGTAAGCTCTTCTTTCTTCTACATCATCAGGACTCTTGATTGCAATGGAATGGGAATCCAACTCAAACTGACTTCCTCAGAAAAGGGAGTTTAGGGGCACCTGGGTGGCTCAGTTGGTTAAGCATCCACTTTTGGCTCAGGTCATGATCCCGGGGTCCTGGGATGGAGTCCCTCATCAGGCTACATGCTCTGTGGGGAGCAGCTTCTTCCTCTGCCTCTCCTTCTAACTGCCATTCCCCCTGCTTGTGGGCTCTCTCTCTCTCTCTCTGTCAAGTAAATAAAATCTAGAAAAAAGGGGGGGGGTTATTGACTCATATATAAAAGACTTCCTATGACACTTAACCCAGGACTCATGTGGTAGCACCAGGACTGGGACCATTTCTGTTTCTCACCTCTGCTCTTCTTTATGTTAGTTTATTGTCATTCTCCATTAAGTGACAGCTGCAGGACTTTGTCCTTCCAGGTTCAAGTTCAGACTTGAACTTCCTGTGCAGTCCAGTGCAGACCACACTACAAATTCCACCCCCTTCCTGGAACTAGCAGATTCAGGGCTCTAATCATTCAGGCCCAAATCATGTGTTTCATCTTGGGGGGAGAGAGGGGAAGGGGTGGTTCCCCACAGGAAATTTTGGTTTCTCTTTACTTCTAAGTGTTTTACGTCCAAGAAGACTTCCGGGATTGTGGGAGAGGTGGTGTGGGGGATTCTCTCTCTGGCTTGTTTTATCTCTCACCTCACACCAGTACTGACCTAGCCCCTCATTTCATTTCCCCGGAGTGTCCTGTTCACACACACAACCCTTAATTCCATTTGCTTCCTATAAACCATCTTGGAAGACATAGCATGTGCTCTTTTGACCTGCCTTCCTTATAGCCTTCTCAGAAGCTCCACAAACTGTGGTCTAACATGGAACACTTTCAGACTAAACTCTGTTTGTTTCACCAGAGAAGGGAGACAGGTTTTTTGTTTTTTTTAAAAAAAGGTATGACAGAAGGTGCTCTGTGGTCTTACTGGGAAGGTTAGTTCTTGTTAGGCTGGACTGTGGCTGAGTGGTGATACGGGTCTCAACAGCACTCACTGGTCATGAAGAAAGGAATAATCTCATATTCAGTTCTGGTCCAAAAAGGGGAGGACAGAGGCTCAGCCTGAGTACTTGCATGTGCTGAGCATGGGTGGGACACAGAAGATGTGAACAGTGAACCAGACATAGCCCTTGTCCTCCAGCAACTTCAGGCCAGTGGGAGAGACAGACAAATAAACAGACAATTTCACTACATTGCTGCCACAGCCAGAGCTGAACAAACACAGAGGGCCATGGAGGCTCATGAAGGACCTTCCAGCCCAGGCCTGGGGGAGAGGAAGAGATCAGGGCAGATTTTGTAGTGAAGATGGTCAACCTGAAAGGTAGGGAAGATTTGCCACAAACTATTGAGCCTGTCAACACAGGCTTGTCGCAGCTGAAGTTTCTCTCCAGTATGTGTCCACTTCCTCTCCATTTCCCACTCTCTCCACTGACTTCCTGTACCCAGAGTTCACCCCTTTAGAGCTCCGTGTCAGCTCGCTAAAACTTGCCGGTCCTGTGTGCTGTTCTCTCTCACCTAGCTACCACACTGAAAACAGGAACTAAGTCACACTAAGATGTTAGTAACAGTTAATGCTTTACAGCAGTATTTTCCATATCATGTTCTAAGATGCTTAGCAGATGTTACAGGGGACTAAAGGTGTGGTTTCCTTTTATTTTTTTTTTATTATTTTATTTATTTCTTTGTCAGAGAGAGAAAGAGAGGGAGAGAATAAGCAGGGGGAGCAGCAGGCAGAGGGAGAAGCAGGCTCCCTGAGGAGCAAGGAGCCCAACGTGGGACTCCATCCCAGGATCCAGGGACCATGACCTGAGCTGAAGGCAGATGCTTAACTGACTGAGCCACCCAGGCATCCCAGGTGTGGTTTTCAAATAAGTTTCTGAAATGCAGACTTAAACTGGTATCTTTACTGAAAGGCTCCCTCGACCCTTTAATATGCCAACGGTACTTTGAATCTCTAAGGAAGGGTTATTTTCATTTCCTATTGCTGCTGTAACAAAATACCATAAACTTAGTAGCTTAAAACAACACAAATTTATCATCTTACAGTTTGGCAGGTCAGAAGTCTGCCTCAAGACTCACTGGGTTAAACAAGGTGTTGGTAGGACTGTGTTTCTGGAAGCCCTTTGGGAGAATTTGTTTCCTTTTTTTCCTATTTTTAGAGGCATTCACAAGTATTCTTCACTGGTGGCCACCTTCCTACATCTTCAAAGCCAGCAACAAAGCATCAGTCTGATTTGGCTTCTGTATTACCATGTCTTTTTCTCTGACCACGGTCAGGAAAATCTCTCTGCCTTGAAGGGTTCATGTAATTATTTTGGACCCATCCAGATAATCCAGTCTAACCTTTCTATCTCAAAGTCCTGGGTGTTAATCACATCTGCCATGTCCCTTTTGCCACTGGTTCCATGGACTAGGATATGGACATCTTTAGGGGTCCCAATTCTGCCTATCACAGGGGGTCCTAAAACATATTGGTGTCTTTCAACTCACTTGAGTTCGTGCTTTTCGCACATCTTTCAGAACAGACTTTGGGCTCTTTGTATTTTAACAGTCGGCCCCAGGAGAAGAAAATTTATAAAGGAATAAGTCTTAGTGGTGAGATTTCAGGCACAGTGGCTACTGGTAGCAGTTGGGGACTAGGAAGCCCTGTGTTTTTACACATTTGCTTTACATGCAAAAGCCATACTTAATCTGCATTAGTGGCTGTCAGAGGGATTTAGTTATCAGAAAATCCATGACCTCTCATTTGGTATTGTGGAGGTGTATGTGTTCTTGATTATCAAAGGCTGATTTCCCCCAATTTTGCCTTCATGGATTATATGAAATCCTACTTTAGCACACTAACCACTGCAAAGACGAAAACCTCTGGATCTCCCCAGGGAACCCTTGGATGGCGTGATTGTTTACTATGCAACTACAAGAGGAAGGAGGGACTATCTAGGGGTAGGAGGAAGGTCAAGAGAGACTGAATGGGAGTGTGTATCTTCGGGGCCTGAAGGAGATCACATCTGGGAAAGCAGAATCACCCTGCTGGCCTTTACCCCAGCAACAGATCAGCCAATCAGGGCAGCAGCTGCATCTTGTCTTTACCAGTGATGAGGTGTCTTGAGGTAGAAGGACCAATGAGAAGGGAGCATATTAATCCAAACCATCTTGTGTTTGCAGGAGGAAGGGAGGTGAAGGGTGAAAAGATGCATTAGCCCAGGGCTGGAGACTACTGGCTGCTACCCAGTTGCATCTCACAGTAGCTGTTGCTGACAGGGTAGTAGGGAAAGCTCCAAGGAGCAGGACTTCTCTCTCTTCAATTCTGTGGAAAATCTTTTCTGAGTGATGTTTCTGCTTTTCTGCAGAACTACCCTACTTTTCATAGGTCTTCTCAAACCATTAGAAATTGCCTGACCCCGAATTTCCATGCTGATATATGCAAAAAATTACATGCTGAACGAGACAATACCAGTTATCAACTTCAATGCATCTGGCAGAAAAACAAACAAACAAACAACAACAACAAAAAAAACAAAAGTTCAGAATGGACCACAAGCTGAGAACAGAAGAAATCATATGGCAGTGCTGTTGAGAAACTGGGTAGACGCAGAGCTAAATAAACTGTAGCTATTAAGAAGAACACATTTGGGCTATTTTGCCCTGCCATTATCCTGACCAGAGTTTTGTGCTCCAGGAAAGCCTGGGGGCTACTCTGTGCCTGGACATCAGCACTCCCCCAGCAGGCTCCAGCAGAGGGGAAATATCCTCCAGTGGCCTCAGAGGTAGAGCCATCAATCAGGGAACTGAAGCAGGAAAGGAAGAGTGTGGCAGAGGCTGGGGGCGGAGGGGTGGGGGAGGTAACTGTGGGGAAGACTCATTGGTGAGCACAAGCGCTCTGGAAGATTCCCAGACCACCTAGGGGAGGCTGTGGAAGGGGGGGCTGAACCAGGGCCACATATATAGTTGAACAAATTATGCCATGCCCAAGAGAGCCAGTCCAGAGGCACAGATGGGACACATTTTCCTGCTTGGATCACTCAGGGGAGATCCTTCTAAAGTCCTTCTGCTCAGAGGAGGCTCCTTTTTCTAAGTCACAGAAAGCACGGTGTCTGCTGGCTGTGGCCCTGGGCCTAGAGGTTTTGATGGAGGAGTGGGTAGAGTCTCCATCACTTGTGTTCATGTGGCCCCACAGCAGTGAGGCCTCTCTGTCCTTATGTGAGGAGGAGGTGATCCCATGATAGGTGAACGATATTTGGGATGGTTCTTGGCTGGGTCAAGCAATGTGGGAAAGCTGACAGGGGGACGGCATGGCTACGGGTGGGTATGTTTGTGCTCTCATTGGCTCTCTGCCAGTCAGGCTTCCTTGCTCCTTCTCCCAGATTTGCCTCCTGGGTCCTGGGGCAGACTGTAAAAAGTTCCCTTCTGACATTCTGAGAGGCCCAGCCATGGGAGGCATTCCTGGGCTCTGCAAGGCTCTTCCAAAGAAAGGCCAGAGGTCAGGGGCCCACAGGCTCAGGCTGGGAGAGGATGGGATGTTGGGAAACAACTTAGTTTGGCTAGATGTGGGAGCCAACATGGAGCTGTTTGGATCGCACTGTAAGAAGCTGACTGTGGCTAGAAGCGGGATGATTCAGAGAAGAGCTAAGTGAGGCCTCTGTTCCCAACTCTACCCTTCTCCCTTCCAGCTTTTTGTTGTTGAGGTTGACCTTGTCTGAAGGTGTGGGTCCTCCCTAGAACTGGCCAACATCTTTCCTTTCTTAAAACAGTTCTGAACCTGAGAGCCAGC
This sequence comes from Mellivora capensis, assembly GCA_004024625.1. Taxonomy (NCBI): domain Eukaryota; kingdom Metazoa; phylum Chordata; class Mammalia; order Carnivora; family Mustelidae; genus Mellivora; species Mellivora capensis. The sequence continues at coordinate 167,034 of PISX010000575.1, forward strand.
AGGAGACATGAATTTGGGATCCTTCTCAAGCAACATCGGAAGAATTCTTCCATTTCAAAATCCGAGACTCACTGCTGGACTTGAACTTGCCTGTGATGCGAACCCCAGTCTCTTGGGCCAGGACAAAACCACACAAGCTTCCCTTCTTCACAGAGGACTTCAGGACACATTGCCTCTAGGAAGTTTCAGGGCCTTTCTTCCAACACAGGCTTCCAAATTGAAGCAGGGAGAAGAGAGTCCAGAGACAGCCAAGTTAGAAAAACATCTTCCCCTAAGAGCCAAAAGACAGATATGGATCAACCTGATCCTGTTTCTGAGTCTCCATCCAGGCCCCTTGGGAGGAGTTAGGGAAGGTGGTGGGCATCCTCAGAATGGAGACAGGGAGATGTGCCATGGGGGGTTCCTGTCACCAGCTGTGGCATTTGAGGGCTGGCGGGGGTGGAGGTGGGGAGGGGGTGTTTGCAGGGGACGGACAGTGCATGGCATTAGCTACGGGGCTGTCATGGGGCAGACCCATCACACAGACAGGTCTGAGAGAGGTTTATCCCTCCAGTCTACAGGCTGCAGTTTCCTCCTCAACGGCGAACAAAGAGATCAGATCTGCCAACTCTGCCTCCCACCACTCCACTGAGTCCCTCCCAGGAATGTGTAAGAGCCACAAGGCGAGATGTGGCAGTTCTTGCTCCTCATCAGATTCTCAGGACTTGGGGCATTATTGTCCATTAAGCATCTGATCCCAGGATGTTGGGATGGAGTTCCACACTGGGCTCTCCACTCAGTGGGGAGCCTGCTTCTCCCTCTCCCACTCCCCCTGCTTGTGTTCTCTCTCTTGTGGTGTCTCTCTCTCTGTCAAATAAATAAATAAAGTCTTAAAAAAAAATTCTCAGGACTTGGCCCAAGACAGGTGCTCGACAAACACCGGTTAGCTGACTGACTGACTGACTGACTGAAATGTGGAAAAGAGAAGAGCCAACTCATGACCTTGTCAGAAAGTGCTTCCAAGAGGGGTCTTGAAAAATGACTAGGAGTTACTGGAGGGTAAGGAAGGGCTTTCTAGCCAGAAGGAACAGCACATCTAATGCAGGTGGGCAAGAGAGTAAGTATTCTGGGGGTCTGTGGGGCTACAGGGAGTCATAATGGTAGAAGCTTGGGGGAGGGATGGGGGGATCTGGCTGGGGAGCCCCTGATTCAAGTGCCTGGCCAACAGGAAGGTTGGAGGGCAAGCCCAGCTCCTTCTGCTCCCACTGTAGGGCAGTGTCCAGCTGCAGCCTGGAAGCTAGGTCTCTCCCCCCTGGGGTCTCAAGTTTCCCAGCTGTGCATGGAGTTAGCTATCCTCTGGGCTGGGGGAAATCCTGAAGATTGTCCCAGGTGAGAAGGGGGCAGGGCTCAGAACGGGTACTTCCCTCATCCCACCTGGATGCATTCCCTTCAGTACCTCAGACACACCTCTCAGATGCCAAGCTATTTTCACTCATTTGCTTTATCCTGATGAGGCTGCCAGGACCAGGGGGAACTGCCCCGGCTGGTCTAACTGGTTGGGTTGTGGGTCACAGCTCCCATCTCTCCCAGAGGGCTCCCCTGCTCCCCTCCCTATGCCCAGCTCTGATGAGTTCCTTTTGGCCCCAGCGGGCCAGTGCTCAGCCCTTGGCACCATAGCTCTCCCACCTTGAGGATGTGACAGACCGGCCCAGGAGCTGTTTTCACTTCTGCCTCTCTCCTTGCCTCCTGGACGTCTGCAGACTGAGGCAGCGCCATTGTCAAAGTACTCTCATTGTAAGAAAACACTCTTCTGCTCCCCAGAGGGTGTCTGGAAGATGAGGGTGTTGCTGATTGGGTCTTGGGGAGCGCTGTGGGCATTTAATAGGGATGGGGCAGGGCTGTCCTGCAAAGCGAAGGACAACCCCACACAACAATAGGATTGTCCCGACCCAAAACGGCAGTAACTTCCCCCCACTGAGAGACACTGTGTCTGGGCAACTTTCTTCAGAGAAGCAGAATTGTGTCATCTCTGTGTCAGAGCTTCTCAAATTTCAGGAATGGTCTGGGGATCTTGTTGAAATGCATGCAGATCCCGATTCAGCAGGACCAGGGTGGGGCCTGAGATTCAGATTTCTAATGAGCTTCCAGGTGTGCGGGTTGCTGGCTTCAGGACCACACTGCGTAGCCAGGCGCACAGCACAAATGGGCATGGGTGTTGTCTTAGGGCATTTGAGCTGCAGAATTTGTTCAACTGGGGATTGCCAAATATTTGCTCAGACTGGTGGCTTTCAAGCAGGAGTGGTTTTTGTCTCCTCCCCCAGGAGACATTTTTGACTGTCACAATAGGGGGTTGGGGGGCAGGAACAGGGCAGCTCCCAGCATCTAGTGGGTAGAGGTACACCGCTAAACATCCTACAACAGACAGGACAGCCCCTCACAACAAAGAAGGATCCAGCCCAAAGTGTCAGTAGTGCCAAGGTTGGGAAACCCTGGCTTAGATAAAATTTTAAAACAATATGAAATATATGTGTGTGTCATGTGACTTCATTGCAAGTGGGTGGCCCCGGCCACAGTGCCATGAACACATGTCATTGCCTAAGACTCAGGCCTCTGTGAGCCTGAATGCATCCAGCCAATTGGAAATCAGAAGGACTGGGGGCACCTGGGTGGCTCAGTGGGTTGATCCTCTGCCTCTGGCTCAGGTCATGATCCCAGGGTCCTGGGATCGAGCCCCACATTGGGCTCCCTGCTCAGCGGGAGCCCCTCTGACTGCCTCTCTGCCTGCTTGTGACCTCTCTCTCTGTGTCAAATAAATTTAAAAAAAAAAAAAGAAAGAAAGAAATCAGAAGGACTGACTGGGCGTGCTCCCGGAGAATCAACTCTGGTCGTTGTTGTGATACTTTAGAAGACTTGGAGATCAAATTTTAGAAAATCAAGGGCAGGTAGCGGGGTGGCAGGAGAGGGATAGGACATAGGAAGAACTCATAGGTGAATATGGGTCTGTCCGTATTTTATTTCTAGCCCTGGGTGTTCATGGGTGCTACTTATATTGTTTTGAAATAAATAATTAACTAAACACAAATAACCACAAAGGTGGGCCATGCCTGGATCAAAGAAGAGAGAGGGCTATAGACCCAGGATTGTGATTAATCCAATGTACATAGGGTTAAAAAAAATGGATCACTTAGGGAGAGTGACTAATAATAAAGTGACGCCATTATACTCAGGGCAAAAATATCTGTGAGGGGGAGAGAACATGACAGGTTATGCAAAAAGACAAAAGTAGGCATCCTGGGAAGAATGCCACTTGCCTTGGGTCTGACTCTCTGCACAGGTCTAGTGGAGGGGGGATTTGGAAAGCATAGAGAGGATAGGCTCTTTTCTGTTCAGCTTCAGCCGTGCAAGGACCCTGAGGACCGTCCCCTTGGGTATCACAGCAGAAGGCCAATGGCTCCAGGTAGCATCCTGACAAGCTGTTGTGCAGAGGCGCCTCCTATCAGGCCGCTAGTCAGGATGTCGGCCCCATCCCTGCCCCTCTGTCTCTCTGCGATCCACAGTCTGGCTCCTCTTGCTCAGTTATTCTGCTAGACACCCAAGGGCAATTGATATATTCTCTGGTGGCTTTCTGTGTCCCCATAATTCCTCACTGTCTCTATGTCACCTCTCTCCCAGTTATCCAGACTCCTCGCCCCCTCTCTATTTCTCACAGAATCTCAAGCAATCCCAGGTTACCTGGACAGTACGCTCTGTTTCAGACTTTCTTTCCTACTTCTCCTGTGTGTCCCCTCCCCAGAAACTTCTCTCAGAGAGCAGCTAACTGTAAACATCAGAGAACTTTCCTCAGTAATGCCAATGGGTTTTTTACTATGGTAACTTCCCCATCTGGTGTCTATGCATTTTAACCGGAGAGATCTAGATAGCTAATGTCTCCAAATCCAAAGAAATAACTCCAGAGTTGTTCCTTCATCTGTGGTGGGAGTTAAGAATCACCGAATGCTGGGGCACCTGGGTGGCTCAGTCGTAAGGCATCTGCCTTCGGCTCAGGTCATGATCCCAGCGACCTAGGATCAAGCCCCACATCAGGTTCCCTGCTCAGCAGAAAGCCTGCTTCTCCCTCTCCTACTTCCTGTGCTTGTGTTCCCTCTCTTGCTGTATCTCTGTCAAATTAATAAATAAAATCATTAAAAAAAAAAAAGAATCACTGAATGTCAGAATGAGAAGTCATCTTGGAGATATTCCAGTGCAGCTCCTCAGGTGAGAGGCCAGGAACCAAGGTTGAGAGAAGTTCTTTGCCCAGGGTCACACAGCGCCCTGGGGGAAGACTGAGAACACTACTCCACCCCTTCGTCTCTATTTTAGTCCTTCACTTAGTGACTCAGCCAATAAACCTTTATTGAGTGTTTGCTATTACAAGCCAGGAACTAACTAAGCAGTGGGGTCACAAATACAATGAGATTCTTTTTTTTTTTTTTTTTTTTAAAGATTTTATTTATTTATTTGACAGAGAGAGAGAGATCACAAGTGGGCAGAGTCAGGCAGAGTCAGGCAGAGAGAGGGGGGAGCAGGCTCCCCGCTGAGCAGAGAGCCCGATCCCAGTCACCCCCCATCAAGTGGGTGAAGACAGCTGGGAGGGAAAGAAAACTGCAGTACCCACAGTGGGGCTGAGTGAGTCCACAGAAGTACTGAGTGCAGCTTGGCCACACGGAGGCGGGGAGAAGCTTTGAGATAGCCGGGGAGAAATTTCCAGAGCAGTTTTCTGACTGTATCTAGGGCTTCTCCTCATGACTCTCACTGAAGGAGGAAACAGGGCCCCAGGCCGTCTTAGGACACTGGGTTTTTAACTGTCTTCCATCCATATCCTCACCTTTAATTGCAGAAACTACTGTGGGCCAGCTTGTCTCAGTTACCTGTTCCCAGTCATCTTTGGCCCCAGGGGAATTCCAGGCCGAGTTAACTTCAAGGCAGCCATCAGGACTCATGGCTTACCGAATGCTAATGCCTCCTGCTTTCCTTTGCTAACAAGATGATTTCCTGCGATGACCATGTGCCCTGCTCCAAGCAGTGCCTCACAATTTTCTCAGCCCAGTCATGACAGCTTTCCATGCATCTGAGAGTGGCCATTTGATCTGGTCGTGACCCAAACAGAAGTCTAGAGAAGATGGAGGTGGTAGAGACACAGTTGGCCTAGGCCTTTTGCCTTGCTTCCTAACTTGGAGATAGATGTGATGTCTGGATCTGGGCAGCCTCCTGTGACCATGAAGTGAAAACAGAAAGATAAGAGTTAATATGCTAAGGGAAAGTAGAACAGAAACACAGGAAGAGCCTGGCTGTATGACAGCATCATACACAGTTTTTCCTGGGAGGGAAAACAGTTCCAAGGAAAAGCAGCCATTATGGGGAAGCTGATGATTACACCATTCCAAAAATCCACCATATTATCACATCTCATGATCATCAACCAGCTCCCCAAAATTCTAACCTTACTATGGTTGTGAGGAAGCTGAAGGTTAATGAAGAGCTGATCTTTGAGTTTCACCAGTTATTTGTTCTTAAGAATGTGACTCACAAATGGATTCACACTAATATTTTTAGAGTGGCTTCATATAATTTTCACTGAATACTTTGTATATTGACTCTTCACCCTGTTAGCAGCTTGATTTGACTTAAGAAAAATGTAAAGAACACACAGTTTTGTTTTATTTTTGCTTGGGAGAGGTTAAATAAAGGAAAATGGACAGTTTCATTAAAAAAGAAAAAAAAAAATGACCTCACCAACCTGGAACTGCTACCCCCAGAATTCTCATTATGTGAAAAAAACAAATAAAAATCTCTGTCTTGTTTAAGCCACTGCTTGTCAGGCTTTCTGTTACTTGAAGCAAAATTCATTCCTAACAGAGATATCATCTGCTAATCAGTTGGGATCCTAGCAAGAAACCAGAGACTGTAAATGAGACTTAATGGAGGGATAATTTAGGATGGCAGGGACAGGATTAAAGGGGACTGATATAGGATGGTGAAGTACTCAAGGACTAGCAATAGTGGGAAGGCTGTTATCCCTGCTTCTGATGGGATGAGGATTGGAGTTGTTCCTGGAGCCCATCGAGAATTACAGCAATGAGAGAGCCTGATAGGAAATGGGGCTGAAGATAAAGGGACGTAGCCACTGACCTCCATGATGGTATTGAAGAATAAATACTCCAGCATCTCTCTCTTCTCACCTCATGACCCCCTAACTAGGGCCTCCCAATAGCCAAACCAACTGGCAGGCAGAGGGCAAGAGCACTGTAGGATACAGTCCCTCTAGGACACTGCTGGGAAAACAGTAGAGAGAGAAGAAGATGGGACAAGTGGACCATATAGAGCATGCCATCCTATGCAGGTTTGTTTGGGGGTTTTTCCCAGTTTTTCCGTTTTCTTTTATGTTTTAAAGATTTATTTATTTATTTGAGAAAGAGAGTGTGTGCGAGCAGGGGGAGGGGCAGAGGGAGAAGGAGAGAGACAAGCAGACTCCCTACTGAGCGCAGAGCCCTCTGTGGCTCAATCCCACCACCCTGCGATCACAACCTGAACTGAAAGCAAGAGTCAGACGCTTAAGCGACTGGGACCCCCAGGTGCCCCAAGATTTTATTTGTAGGTGATCTCTACACCCAGCACGGGGAAATCAGGAGTTGCATACTCTTAACGACTGAGCCAGCCGGTGCCCCTCCAAGGCAGGTTTGTGATTTACTTGGTCCTTGTGGGATAATGCTGTTGAAAACAAAGAGTTTGCTTTGTAACCTACCAGTGGCAGCCCTGGTGGACCCTTCTTCTCCCGACCACCCACACTGATGATGAGAGGTACATTAAGTCACCAGGTGGCCCTTATTTGACTCGGCGGCCCGGAAGTTAGATGCAAAATACTGCATGCAGGTACAATAATTGCCTTCAGTGCACATTTTCTGGAAAAACTGTTACCCCTCTGATTTCTTTATCCTTGCCTGCATGCTTCCATCATTTATTTGTCATTGACCATAAGTTGTCTCAAATTATTTTTGGAAGTAAATGGAGCGTCAACAAGAAGTCTTCACATACTTTTGCTGGTGGAGATTGGGTTTGGTTGTGGGTGATGGATATTCAAAATAAGCATGGCTTGAACAAGATGGAAGCTATTGTTCTCTTAAGGGACCGCCTGGGGGTTGGGCATGGTGGCTCTGCTCAGGAGCACAGGCCTTGGGTGCTTGGCTGCTGGGCCCTCCTGTTAATTATTTGCCAGAAGCTAAATGAAGGGCCCTTCAGTGGAGTGGAGGCACCAGCCGCAGGCTTCAACCCCTTAGCTAATCCTCATTCGGGCTCCATCGCCCCTGCTGTAGAGAGGTCCCGCCCCTTGGCCCAGGAACCCTCTGGACACCTAGGCTCCAGGAACTCTTGGGGCTTGCATGGAGTTTGCACTACCATGTGATAGTGGAGGAAGGGAGGAGAGAGTTGAATCAGGGTCCCCATCAGCCACCATGGAAGGAGGGCTCCTTCAAAGGCCAAGGTCCTTTGGACCTTTTTTTGGGTCCTTTGGGCCCCAGGGGAAGGCAAGTCTGGCATGTCATTCCTTGGAATGTGACATCCTCAGAGGACTGTAGCTGGATTTTGCTGGAGCCAGTCCCCACGTATAAGGAGACAGCCGGAGATGATATTAGTAGTCGATAAGCAGTGTGGTTGTAGTTTTAATGATTATTAATGAGTTACCTTGCCTTGGGGTATGTCCTGGCTTCCTACAGTCCCTGCTGTCTCCCTGACCCACCTAAGAGGGGAAAGTCCAATACTATGTGGCAATTATTTAGGAAGTGTGTGCCCTGTCCCAAGGCCAGCTCTTACCCAGCAAGCGGCTTCAAGTCTGCCTTAGGACAGGCCTGGCTGGGGCTTGGCATTGTCTTCTACCTTGGATCAGCCCCAGAGGGCTTCCTGGCCCTCTCACTACCCTTCTGGAGGTATCTGGAGGCTAGGATGAGGCTCCCAGACTCCCCACAGAGTCCAGAGCCCAGACCCCCTACTCTTTCCTGTGCTGGGTACTAGTGGTGTGTCCAGAACAATCATCGGGGAGCAGGGGCAGAGAAGGAAGGCCCCATAGGGCCAGGGCAGGGGCTCAGGAACCCCACCCTTCAGCCTTTGCTGTCAGAGACGAGGAACTATATATACCAGGTAACCACAGAAATTGGTATCTAAAACAGTAGTAGCGATGGGTAGTGAAAGGGGGTAATTTTAATAATTTTGCTTGCAGGGCGCCTGGGTGGCTCAGTGGGTTAAGCCTCTGCCTTCGGCTCAGGTCATGATCTCAGGGTCCTGGGATCGAGTCCCGTATCGGGCTCTCTGCTTGGCAGGGAGCCTGCTTCCTCTTCTCTCTCTATCTGCCTGCCTCTCTGCCTACTTGTGATCTCTCTCTGTCAAAGAAAAAAATAAAAAAATAAAAAAATAAAATAAAATAAAATGTGTAATAGTAATAATGATAAAAAAAATAATAATTTTGCTTGCATAGCAGTCATATATTATGTGCTGGGACTGTCCTGGGCAAATCTGCACACAAGCCTTCCTAACTTTGAGCGTGTACCAGTTGGAATCCTCCTCCCACTGGCCCTCCAGACTGCTGTGTTAACAGTCAAGGTTAACTGCCACTGTCCTCAGCAGCCAAGTGGTGGGTCCTCCTGCTTGTTCTGCTTCTTGGGGCTGAATCAGCAAGCATGCAGTCTTGCCAGCTGGCCCCTGATGATGGCTCCAAAGCTGACAAACTGGCCCTCCTCCCCCCTGACCCTCCACCCTGGGCAGAGGACAAGCCCCTTTTCTCTGCATTCCTCATGCTTTGCTGAGGGGCCCAGGGAGGATTCTATGGGAACTGTGGGGCTATCCTCATGGGGGTAGAGGGGGAGGGAAGAATCTCAGCTCCAGGGAAAATGTAGAACCATGGGCTATTCTAGAAAGTACCTGGCCTGCTAGTGAGTTTGGTGTTAAAGGAAGGTGTTGGGCCTGAGGGAAGAACTTCCAGCTCTAAAATCCCATGATTCTGTGAAAGTTCCTGCCTTGCATAGATTAAGTCTGAGTGAAGAGCCTGAGGCAGGCTTAGCCCTACGTGGCTACTGCGGGTATTAAACTTCAGGCTGTACCCAAATACGCACCCCTCCAAGCAGGGCCAATCTGAAAGAAGCAGGCAGGGCTCCATGTTTAGAAATGACAAGAGGGGCGCCTGGGTTGCTCAGTGGGTTAAAGCCTCTGCCTTCGGCTCAGGTCATGATCCCAGGGTCCTGGGATCAAGCCCCGCATCCAGCTCTCTGCTCAGCAGGGAACCTGCTTCCTCCTCTCTCTTTGCCTGCCTCTCTGTCTACTTGTGATCTCTGTCTGTCAAATAAATAAATAAATAATCTTAAAAAAAAAAAAAAAGAAAGAAATGACAAGAATTCAGGACCAGCCCACAGTGGGCTATACTCTCGCTGCCTGTCCTCTCTGCTTGCGTCTCCCTTCTGAGGTACTTCTCGCTCATTTCAGAGAAGCTCCCCACAGCCCATCCTGAGCCTTCTTTACCTATGGGAAGACATTCACACTGGCCACGTTGCAATGGTGGTCTCTTCTCCTCCAGCAATTTCCACCAGAGCGGACAGAAGTGAGGACCCCATCAGCGTATTCACCCTGGTCATACGGAAGTTGGTTTCACCCGTACTTTTCCAAGTTTTTGTGGGCCCCCAGCTCTCTCTTGCCAAATGCTCTTAGACGTTAAATCTGTCTAGTGGCTTGAGGTTCGCTATCTACCCTAACCTTGCACTTTTTGGTGGAAACCCATGAAATCATCGCTCTGCTGTCCTCTCTGCTATGCTTCTATCATGGCACCCCCCCCCCTGCCCCGCCTCATGCTATGATGTCTGGATTTCAAGTAAAGTGAGGGCAGGAGCCTTGTCTTTGTCCTTGAATCCTCTGCAGCTCTGCTAATCAGAGCGTGGTTTGCACTGTGATAAGAAGTCCAGGAGACTCAGTAAGGTCCGAGCAGCACCGTCCTGGGCACCCAGCCCAGTACTCTTTAACTGTTGGCTTGAGCCAGGAAGTGGGTACGTACAGCTATAGTGGCTAGAAGCAATGAACTTTTGAAACGACATATTTTGTGGGCCTGTTTCACTGCCCCACATACTGTTCTACTGTGGGCCTGTTTTACTGCTTTACCATAAAGTCTTCAGGGTGGGGACTCCTGTGGCTTCCACACATTTCTCTCAGCTCATATTCAGCGACCATTACCCAGGGAGGACAGGGGCTGGCCTGTGGCCTTGGGAACCTGTTTTGCTCCAGTGGCCTTGTCTTCTGCCTCCTAGAAGATGACCAGCAGAGGAGGAGAGAGATATAGGTGCCACGGAGGACCACCAGCCCCCAGAAGCAGGGGAGCTCAGTTCAGGAAGAATCTTTATGATAATAATTTATAGAGATGATAGCTCCTACTCCCTTCCTGCCTAGTCTCTGTCCATCATCCACCTTCTCCTCTTTTACTCTCCAGCTCTGCTGGCTACGTGGTCAAGTTCTTGGTGACACCTGAACCCTTTATTACACATTCCATACTAATTATGGCTTTTTAGTAAATAGAAAGGACCATGATAAGGCACCTAGCACTTGGTTTTGTTACTGCTCTTGACAAGATGCACTGTTTGGGCAAAGGCCTTCCAGAGGTCTTGGGCCTCAGGCTCAAGCCAGGGAAGAGTAAGCACATCCCAGATCTGGCGTGCAAGGATGGACCATGGCTTTGAGGCCACAATAAAGGAAAATAGGTGTTGCTCTGGAAAGAAGGTATAAAATAAAATAAGATAGAGAAGATCCCCTAAGAAGGTGACATTTGAGTAAAGACATAAAAGTTGTGAGGAAATAAGCCATGTAGATAGCTGAAAGGAAAATTATTCCAGTGATAGGGAATAGCAAGTACAAAGGTCCTGAGCATGTCTAGATATTAGAGGCCCAGCATATAGATTATCTTGATGTATATTCCATGTATACTTGCAAAGAATATATATTCTATATAGTGATCAATAAATGTCAGAAAGATTAGATTGGCTGATAGTATTGTTCAAATAGTCTACATCCTTACTGAGTTTTGTCTGTTGGTTCTACTGGGTGTTAAAATCTCCCACTATAGGGATGCCTGGGTGGCTCAGGGGGTTAAGCCTCTGCCTTCGGCTCAGGTCATGATCCCAGGGTCCTGGGATCGAGCCCCGCTTCGGGCTCTCTGCTCTGCAGGGAGCCTGATTCCTCCTCTCTCTCTGCCTGCCTCTCTGCCTACTTGTGATCTCTGTCTGTCAAATAAATAAAATCTTAAAAAAAAAAAAAGAAAATCTCCCACTATGATTACGGATTTGTTTATTTTTCCCTTTAGTTCTGTCAACTTTTGCTTCATGTATTTTGAATCCCTGTTATTAGATGCATACACATTTAAGATAGTTATTTCTTTTGATGAACTGATACTTTCATCCTTTTTTTTAAGATTTTTTAATTTGAGAGGAAGAGAAAGAAAGAGAGAAAGCCAGCGCACAAAAGGGTGGAAGGAGCAGACAGAGTTTAAGCAGACTCTGCACTGAGTCCCCCAAGTGGCCCGATCCTTTCATCTTTTTTTTATTTTTTAAAGATTTTATTTATTTATTTGACAGAGAGAGAGAGAGAGAGAGATCACAAGTAGGCAGAGAAGCAGGCAGAGAGAGAGAGAGAGAGGAGGAAGAAGGCTCCCTGCTGAGCAGAGAGCCCGATGCGGGGTTTGATCCCAGAACCCTGAGATCATGACCTGAGCCGAAGGCAGAGGCTTTAACCCACTGAGCCACCCAGGCACCCCCAGATCCTTTCGTCTTTATGAAATGTTCCTCTTTACCTTTGGCAATACTCCTTATCCTAAAATTTACTTTATTTGATATTAATACAATCAGGTTATTCATGATTAGTGTTTGTGAAGCATCTTTTTTTCCATCCTTTTACTGTCATGGCCTTTACTTTGTCCACTATTTAAAGTACAGCTCTTGTAAACAATCTTGGTTACATCTTACGTTTTAGACTAGTTAGACAAGTTCTGCCTTTTCTGTGGCATGCTTAGTCCATCTTTATATAATGCAGTTATTCATATGGTTAGTTTCATGTCTCCCATTTTGCTATTAATTTTTACTGGTCCTATATGTTCATTGTTTCTTTGTTCCTCCTTTTATGCTTGCTTCTGGATTGATTACTTGGTACTATCTCATTTTGTTGCCTTTTTCACTTTGTAGCTGGATATCTGTTTTATCTTTAACGATTGCTCTATGGATTATGATGTGCATCTTTAACTCCGTACAGGCTACTTTGGATCTGCATTATATCATTTCACAAATAATGTGAGAAACTTACTATACCTTCCATTCACCCTTTCCCATCTTTTGGCTATTCCTCTCATCTACTTTACTTCTGTGCATTTGAAAAAAAATTCCATAATACATGGTTATTACTTAGGTTTAATTAGTCAATTATCTTCTTAAATAAATTAAGAAAATGATCTTTTCTATTTACCCATGGTATTTACCATTTCTAGTGCTCATCATTCCTTCTGGTAGATCTAAGTTTCCAACTGATATCACTTCTCTTCAGCCTGAAGAACTTCCTTTAGTATTTCTTGAAGTACAGTTTAGAAGAACAGCAAGGAGGTTGACTGGGCTGGAGCAGAGGGAATGAGGAGAGGAGGAGGAGATGGATTCTCGAGGTAATCAGGAGTCACTTACACTCACTCTTGCAGGCCACTGGAGACTTTGGCTTTTAATTTGAGTGAGATGGGAAACAGTTGCATGGTTTTGAGCAGGGGAATGACACCATCTGATATGGGTGTTAACAGGATTGCTCTGGCTGCTGGGACAAGAATAAACTATAAGGGGCAAGAGAGGGAATTGGGAGGCCAGTTGTTGCAACAACCCAGGCAAGGGATAATGGTGGTTTGGGGGGTAGCAGTGATATAGTGAGAAGTCCCAAAATCTGGATACATTTTGAAGGCACAGCCAATGGGGTTTACTGACAGATTGGATGTGAAATGTGAGAAAAAGAGGAGTTGAGGATGATACCAAAGTTTTGGCCTGAGAGACCAGAAGGATGGAGTGGCCAGTTGCATTGGGGAAGATTGAGGAGGGGCAGGTCTGTGGGAAGTACCCTTTCATGATCTAAACAGAGATGCCGAGTAGGCCTTTGGTCTATAGTTCAGGGACAAGAAATGGGCTGGGCTTATAAATTTTTTTTTTTTTTTGTATAAGTAAATGAGTAAATGTGACACATCTTTGTTTCAACATAATAATAGATGATATCTACTGAGTGCTTACTTTGCCAGGCATTGGCCATAATTCTTACATTCTTACTCATTCAATCCTCACAATAACCCTCACAGTTGGGTTCTATTACTATCATCCACAAAAAGGAGGTGTATTAGTCAGTCCGCTAGGGCTGTCTTACAAAATGCCACAGGCCGAGTGCCTTAGACAACAGAAACTTCTTTTTTCACGCTTTTAGAGGTTGGAAGTCCAAGACTGAGGTGTCAGTCAGGCAATTCACTGGCTGTCACTTTGGTTCCTCTGAGGCCTTTCCCCTTGGATGCAGATGGCTTTTTCTTCATACACATGCATTCCCAGTGTCTTCCGTCTGTCTTAATCCCCTCTTTATATAAGGACGTGGGTCAGATGGGATTAGAGGGTCACCCGAATGACCTCGTTTTAATTTACCTCTTTCCACCTACAGTCATATTCTGGGGTGCTGGGAGTTAGGGTGTCGATGTAGGAATTTGAGGGTGGAAACAATTCAGTTCATAACAGGAGGTATAGAGAGATTGGGCAATGTTTACAAGGTCACGCAGCCGGTAAATGTTGGAGCTAGGATCTGAATTCAGCAGGTCTGACTTGTAGCCAACTTTCTCCACACAGTCTAAATAGTCTCCTGAGCAATGCTGTTCATATCTTGGTATAATTTATTCTTTCCCCGTAATAGCCTACTCTGTGTGTTCCCAATCCCTTATCTGAACCTTCGGAGCCATATACTATGGGTCACATTCCGTGTATTTTGCTACCGCCTTCAGCAGGATCTGGGCCAGCACTCCATAAGTAAATACTGATCTGGCAGGAAAACGTAGTAATAATCACTCAAATGAGATAGAAATCACAGATAGCGTCACATCATTTTCATAGACTTTGATGCCAAATACATTACACATGTGGCAATTTTTGTTTTGTTTTGTTTTTTTGTTCTTGGGTTTTGTTTTTGTTTTTGTTGCTTAGATTTTGGCCTTTGGATTTCAGATAAGAGATTATGGACATGCGCCTGGAGTTCTCTTCTCTGTGGCTGTAACTGTCCTTTGGTTTTATGCTCTATTCGCCAATTGTACTTAATCACTTAGGAGCGGCACTCCACTGAAGCAGTCTTTCCCATGATGGCCAACCAAACATGTGCTGTGTGAAGCCCCTTGCGGGAGAGAGGATGAAGGGCAGTAAAGAGAGAGGTTTGGGCCCGTGGCTTTGGTTATAGGAGGAAAAGCCCCTTGGTCCTTGGGAAGAGGTTGTGGTTGAATGTTACCCCAGAGAAGCTGGAGCACCTCCTGTAGGGAAGGCCACAGCCCCTTTCTTCAATCAACAGCTGATCCTAACAGGGCCTTCTGGTTACGCCAAAAGGTTTCTAGTTGTGGACCTGCAGGCCTCAGGGCAAGCTGTAGGAACCCAGAGGGAAAAGGACCTTTCCATAGCATTCCAGATTGGCAGCTGCCATCTTGGACCCAGTGTGGGCAATCCTGTGAGGAGAGAAGGCACCTGGAGCAACGCCATGTGGGTGATGCTGGCCTGAGGATCACGAAGGATCTGGAGACCTTGCCCCCCCAGGGCTCTGCTCTGGGGAGACCAGGTAACTCAAAGATTTAAAGGCACTGAGTTCCTTGAAAGTGAAATTTGGGGCCAGAGTTCAGGGCAGTCTAGATTTCTCTGTAACCCAGGGGAAGCTCAGGCCCAGCTGTGGATCCTGCTTTACAGGCTGTCCCCTCCCACTTCCTCCAGGCACTGACTGGCTTCTGGGGCAGGGTTCTGAGTGACAGCCTATTAAATGCAGGGAGCCGGTAGAAATCCAGTCTTTAGAACAATCTGTCTGGCTCTTTCCAGGAGCCACAACTGGTCGGCAATGGCCAGAGAAGAAAGGGCTCTGCGGCTCTGGGAGGACAGTGTGAAACTTCAACAGTGTGCTGTAAAGGTTGGTGTCCTAGATCAGGGCCAGATTCCCCCGCATTCCCAAATTTGGGCCTCTGCCCATCTCCCTGGAGATTTCCTTGCAAGGTCCCATGCTGCTGGCATGCCCTTGCATGCCACCACTGTAGCTGTCGTGCAGATTCTCTTGGGGGGTGGGCACTGCCTATGGGGTGCCCCCTCTTCCCACACTGGGGAGCACTCTGCAGCCTGGGAATCCTGTGGGGCTCAGGCCCACCTTAACTCCATGCTCTGAAGAGGGAATCACTGAGCCATGGTTTCCCCTGGACCTTAAGGGAGAAGGAAGGGCAGTTGGATCTGGATCTGGAGGGGGAGAAAAGGAGAGAAAGTTGGGAGAGCAGAGAGATCAAGGGAGAACACCAGATCTCTGTTGCACTGGGATTCTGGTCCTCTCCAGAGCACAGCCAGCAGCATGGTCTGCCTTGTGGTCATGTCACCTGTTTCCCACAGGCCAGTTTTTAATATTGGGATTGATTGCAATCACCCCTGGCCCCCCAATTAATTCGCTGTGTATGTTTGCATCTAAGTGTATGCAAATAAGTGCAACATATGTGCCGATCTCAAGAGTCCTGGTGTTATTTTTGTTCAGATTCCCAGGTGGGAATGTGGGGGCATTCGTGTGGGCATTCGTGTGGGCTAGGGGCATTTAAAAGATGGGACCGTTTCCTTTTTTTACAGAAAACAGCTCATTTTCCTTCTACTTCCTTTTCTTCTTTGTTTTAGAAATTCAGCCCTAGAATCTGTGAAAGAATGGAGAAATGTGAACCCAAACCCAAAAATGAAAGCACAGAAGAAAGCCCCAACCCCACATGGGAATGGGTCCGGCCTGGGAGGCACTGTCTCCCCTGTGAAGAAACAGTATCACAAGACTGTCATATTATTTTTTACATTAATAATTCTAGAATTAAAATAAATTTTATGTTCTGGGGGCGCCTGGGTGGCGCCATCATTAAGTGTCTGCCTTCGGCTCAGGTCATGATCCCAGAGTCCTGGGATCCAGCCCTGCATTGGGCTCCCTGCTCAGCGGGGAGCCTGCCTTTCCCTCTCCCACTCCCCGCCCCCCAATCCCTGCTTGTGTTCCCTTTCTCACTGTGTTTGTCAAATAAATAAATAAAATCTTAAAACAACAACAACAAAACTTATGTCCTGTTACTTAAAGCTCTAAGTTATGGACTGGGGCTGTAGGTAATTGAAAGTGAGTTAAACCTCTAGTTTGCTGCAGCCCCCGCTGGGGAATTATCAGAGAAGATTTACTTAACATGTAAATCTTACTCTGCTCTTAATTAGTAAAAGCTCTGAAAGACACACTGAGTCAGAGGGACACTGGTGGTTCTGGGGGGTCACAGAGGAGACTCGGACAGTTGACCGATCATACCCCTGCCATTCCTTCCCTTTTCTGGGAAAGGGAAGGGAAACAAACATTTCCTGAGCATCTATGTGGTTGGCAACATGCTATGGACTTGCATGTTTGTCCTCTTGTTTAATCCCCGTTTTTTATAAACAGATGAAGAAACTGGGACTCTAACAAGTTAAGTAATTGACAAGGGGGCACAGCAGGATTTCTGTGCTGAAGGATTCCAAACCTCACCCTTGTTTCACTACTAACTACTTCCCTAAAACAGCCTGTAGCAGAGGAAGCTTCTGCTTTACCAACAAGCCCAACTGAGGAGCCTGATGGCTCTTCTCCCTAATTGCAGGCAGGGTTAGGGGTAAAAATCTACTTCTACCAAAGGTCTCATTTTGTACAACCACTTATACAGGATGGCATATAGGCACTAGGTCACCCTGGCTTTCATTTGACTTCATATTTTGCTAAACTGTTGGATCAGGGACTACACTTTGAAAACCGCTGTTTTAGAGAGACCCTTAAGGCAAAGGCAACCGTTAATAATAACTACTAGCATTTATCAAGTGCTCACTATATGTCAGGTACTTTGATGTCAAACATTTATATGTTATAGTTTTATTTATTCCTATAGTAATCATATTCTCTATATGATTTTTAGGCAAATTAAATGCTACTTTTTATAATGCTACAGATATTTTATATGTGTTAGGTTTGATTCCCCAACTAGAACATGTACATTCTGAGAATCTGGCCAACTTTTTGTTTTTTTTTTTTCATTCTTTTTTTTTAATTTGTTTTAAAGATTTTATTTATTTATTTGTCTGAGAGAGAGAGAGCATGAGCACGAGCAGAGGGAGCAGTGGCAGGCAGGGGGGAAGCAGGCTCTCTGCTGAGCAGGAATCATTCTTTTTTTTTTTAATATATTTTTTAAGATTTTATTTATTTATTTGAGAGAGAGACAGAGAAAGAGAGTGGGGGGAGGGGCAGAGGGAGAAGCAGGGAGCCCTGCTAGGGGCTCATCCCAGGACCCTGGGATCATGACCTGAGCCAAAGGCTGATGCTCAACCGACTGAGCCACCCGGGTGCCCCTGTTTTTTCATTCGTTTTTTGGACTTTCTTTCCTTATCCTGTGGCTGCCGCATAGTGCTGAACACATAGTAATAGCTATGGCTTGTTGAGCATCTGTTATGTACCAAAGCACTCTACTAGGGTGACTTGTATAGTGTATCGCAATTTCTACTCTCCAGCAACCACGTGAAGAGGGTACTATAATTATTCACCTGACAGTTACTGTAACTAAGTTCAAAGAAATTAATTTACTATTCCCAAATTACCGGTAGGTGCCAATGCTGGGATTTGAATCCCCATTTGTCTGACTCCAAAGCCCTGTTCTGATCCTGTTATTCTGGCTTCTTAACTGATTCACAGCATTATGTCTTGCCATCTAATTAAATCCCCAAGGAATCCTGGCTCCTTTTTCAATGGCCCCCGGGTGTGAATGGAGAGGTGTTTGCAGGGGTGGAGGGAGGTGTCTTGATGACTTGAGGATGCTGGCTAGAATGGAGGGGGAGGGCGCTAATCAAGACCCCTTGACCTCTGCAGCTTTTATTTCCCCAAACCAAAATACTTGGCACATAGTTGATGCACAATAAATATTTATTTAATTTAATTTATTATTTTAAAATGACTTATTTTGTTATTTAATATATGAATAGCACTGATTCCCTGTACCCTATGGTACTTGGTTTTACACTGTTTTGCATTATTGTCCTCCTCAATAATAACACAATAATAATAACACAATAATGTGTTAATTGTACCTCTTTAAGAGACTACAAAACAACAAAAGATCAACAAAGGGATATCAGCAACACACACCAAGGATTATACATAGAGTGGAATTTGTCCCAAGATTGCAAGATTGGCTCAGCACATAAAATCAATCAATATAATACCCATTAGCAGTAAAATAAAGGACAAGTCATATAATCATCTCAAAGGAGACACAAAAAAAGCATTTGACAAAATCCAACATGTTTTCATGATAAAAAACACTCAATAAACTAGCAATAGAAAGGAACTTCCTCAACCTGATAGAAGAGATCTACAAAAACCCCACAGCTAATGTCATACTTAATAGTAAAAGACTGAAAGCTTTTCCCCTGGGATCAGGGATAAGCCAAAGACATTCATGTTTGTCACTGCTATGCAACATTGTACTGGATTTTCATTGCACAGGGCAGTTAGGCAAGAAAAAGAAATAAAAGGTATACAGATTAGAAAGGAAGAAGTAAGACTATGTCTATTTGTGGATGACAGATTTTGAATGTAGAAAAACCTAATGAATCCTCAAAAAAAGGGGCAGAGGAACCCCTATGAGATTAATAAATGAATGAAGCAGGATTGTAGAATACAAGATCAATGTACAAAAATCAGTTGTAGGGGCACCTGGGTGGCTCAGTGGGTTAAAGCCTCTGCCTTCGGCTCAGGTCGTGATCTCAGGGTCCTGGGATCGAGCCCGCCCCACATCGGGCTCTCTGCTCAGCAGGGAGCCTGCTTCCTCCTCTCTCTCCCTGCCTGCCTCTCTGACTACTTGTAATCTCTGTCTATCAAATAAATAAATAAAGTCTTAAAAAAAAAAAAAAAAAAAAAAAAAAAAAAAAAAAAAAAAAAAAAAAAAAAAAAAAAAAAAAAAAAAAAAAAAGAAAGAAAAGACAAGGAGGAAAACAAATGACCAAAAGTCCAATTAAAAAAAAAAAATCAGTTGTATTTCGGTATACAAGCAATGAACAATTTAAAAATAAAATTAAGGAAACAGTTTTATTTGCAGTAGAACCAAAAAGAATAAAATACTTAAGAATAAATTTTGACAGATGTGCAAGATGTCTACACTGAAAACTCTAAGACATTATTCAAAGAGTTTAAAGAAGATAATACATGGAAAGACATCCCATGTTCATGAACTAGAAGACTTAATATTATTAAGAAGGTAATACTCCCTAATTGATTTATAGATTCAGTACAATAGCAATTAAAGCTTCATCTGGTTTGTTTTTGTTTTTTAAGAAATTGGCAAATAGATCCTTAAATTCACATGGAAATGCAAGGAACCAAGAACATCCAAATAATCTTGAAAAATAAGAATAAACTCTGAGGTGTCAGACTTCCCAATTTCAAAAGTTACTGTACAGCCACAGTTATTAAGACAGTATGGTACTGGCATAAAGGATAGACATATAGATGAAAGAAACAGAATTGAGAGTCTGGAAATAAACCCTCACACATTTGGTCAATTGATTTTCAATAAGTCTTCCAAGACTATTCAATGGGGGAAAGAATGGTCTTTTCAACAAATGGCAGTGGGATCACTGGATATTCACACACAAAAGCATGAATTTGAACCCTTTCTTTATGCCATACAGAAAAATTAGCTTAAAATGAGCCTATATATAAGACATAAAACTATAAAATTCTTAAGAGAAAACATATGAGGAAATCTTTGTGACCTTGGGCTAGGTAATGGTTTCTTAGATATAATACTAAAAGCATAAGTGACATAAAAAGAATAGACAAGTTTAACTACATCCAAATTTTAAAACTTCTGTGCTACAAATGACAAAAAGACAAGTAAAAAGATAACTAATAGAATAGAAAGTATTTGCAAGCCATGTATTTTTATAAAGAACTTGTATCCAATATATTTAAAGAATCCTTACAACTCAACAACAAAAAGATATATAACCTAACTGCAAAGTGAGCAAGATTTGAACAGACATTTCTCCAAAGAAGATACACAAATGACTAATAAGTCCATGGAAATATACTTTACAGCATTTGTCATTACGTAAATACAAATCAAACCCATAATGATTCTTTAAAAGATTAAATATGGAGTTACCATTCCACCCAGCAATTCAATCCTAGGTATCTCAAAAGCATGGGAAACAGGAGTGCCTGGGTGGCTCAGTGGGTTAAGCATCTGCCTTCGGCTCAGATCATCATTCCAGGGTCCTGGGATCGAGCCCCGCATTGGGCTCCCTGCTCAGCAGAGAGTCTGCTTCTCTCTCTGCCTGCCGCTCTAGTTAGTTGCGCTCTCTCTCTCTCTCTCTGTCAAATAAATAAATAAAATCTTAAAAAAAAAAAGCATGGGAAACATGTTTAAACAAAAACTTATACACAAATGTTCATAATAGTCCCCAAATGGAAACAACCCAAATGTCCATCAACTAATGAAAAGATAAACAAAAGGTGGTATATCCACACAATGGAATATTATCCACCCACAAAAAGGAATGCAGTACTAATACATGCTACTAAATGGATGAATCTAGAAAACATTAAATGAAAGGAGTCAGTTACAAGAGAAAATATAGTATATGATTCATAGTCCATAAACGAAATGTCCAGAATAGGAAATCTATTAGAGATAGAAAGTGGATTGGTGGTTACTTGGGCTAGGGAGGGCTTGGGGAATAATGGAGAGTGACTGCTAAAAGATATGGGATTTCTTTTTGGGGTGATGAAAAATGCTCTAAAATTGTGATGATGGTTACAAAACTCTGGAAATATTTTAAAAAACTATGAGTTTGTATATTTTATTTTATTTTATTTTTTAAAAAACTTTATTTATTTATTTGACAGATCACAAGTAGGCCAAGAGGCAGGCAGAGGGGGAGGGAGAAGCAAGCTCCCCGCTGAGAAGAGAGCCTGACTCGGATTTCGCAGGACCCTGGGATCATAATCTGAGCCAAAGGCAGAGGCTTTAACCCACTGAGCCACCCAGGCACCCCAAGTTTGTATACTTTAAATGGGCGCATTTTATGGTAAGCAAATTACATGGTAGGCAGTAGGAAAGGTAGACAGGAGATTATACCTCTTGGCTTCTTAATACTCCTATTATGGCTTGGGGCACATAGTATGTGCTCAATTAATAATGTATAGGAAATAGTTTCTTTTCAGAGAAGAAGTAATCATGATTTCGGTTAAACTTATTGGAGACATGTAGAAATAGCAAGAGACCCCCATTGCCAAGGAACCAAAAGAGATCACATTAAACGATGTCCCCCAAACATAAGACTAAATTGTTTTTTAGAAATCACATTTCAAAGATAATGGCACACACTCTTTTGTTTCAGTACCAAAGAAATGGAATACAGAAGGTCTCTGTCTTCAAGGAATATTTGAGCAATAAACATTTAAGCAAAAACTTCCTTCCTGCAGACAAGGAAAGTGGTAGACTGCTTTTCAGGGAACTACATTCTAAACCCAAAGCCACATTGAGATTCTTTTTTTCTCCTCCCCTCTGAGAGTTTACCTAGTCGAAGGCACAGTGAAGTTCATAGTCTATGACCCTGTCTCAGAGCGGGTATAAGCTGGGGAAATAGTTTCTCCCTGAAGTTAATAAGAATTTATGCCAGGGGCTTATACAGAGGTCAGTTTCGTAAGAGGGGTTAGGATTGAAAACTGATTCTACTCTGAAGCATCCGGGAATTTTTGATATTTTTCTCAAGCTGTGAAGTCCAGGATTGATTGTGACATTTAATTTCTCCATGAAGTGTTTACATAGCCTCAGATAATGCTTAGGAGTCTATGAAACCTGGAATAGTCTCCATAACCTGGTCTGATCTGCGGGGAGAGCTCAGAGTAGAGATCCTCCTTCATTTCCTAGAGGTGAATTATTTCTAGAACAGGTTTAGTGAACTAACCCCCCCACCCCCACCCCACCAAGCCTTGGGAGAGAGAGCCTGACTGGCCCTATCATTATCCCGTTTTACGTTGCAGTTTGACTTTTTTTTTTTAAACAAAGTAAACCAGTATTGGTCATTTCAGGCCAAGCTGGTCCCAAAAGAACAGCTTGATATTCATCTAAAGCATTGTTTCAGGTGCCCTAACCCCTGCCAAGGAGTAAGTCAGTTCAGTGGTGCAAAGAGCGTCTGAGAGCTGGAGAGATCCATTTGGCAGTCAGTGCATAGTGCGCGCCTCTCTCTTGCTTGTTCTCTCTCTGGGCAAAGAGACAGTGATAACCCCACTCATAAAGCCATTTCAAATGTCACTCAGACTCAAACAAACCATTTTCAAATGGGGATGATAACATTAAATGAAGCAGCTTCTCTACACAGATTGAGTTCTGCTAAAATGTTGAATGTTTTATGAGTCCCTTTTCTGAGCTGATGGTGGCTGCTTCAGATGAGAGAGGCCAGACAGAGGTGCCCAGTGCAGGAGGAAACCAGGGTAGGAAGAGAGATTAAGGAAATAAAGAAATAGTGCTGCAGGGGGTAGAGAGAGAAAGAAGTTGGCAGAGAGGGACAGGGAGTCCAGGACCTACGGGAGCAGAAGTTCAGGGCTGAGGATTTTTCCTCCGTTCCAGAAGATCTCATGGTGAATGTAGGAAGGGAAACCAAGCCAAGTGCTATGTGTCTGCCAATCTAATAGGCTCGAGACATCCTGGCTGTGTTGGCAGGCTCTTCAGCACCTTGGCCCAGACACGCAGGTACTAGTCTTTGAAAGACAGGTGCAGGTAATGGTGGCTGCATGGGACTTGTCTCCTGCATCCAAGAGGACTTTTTGTCTGAGCCCTGGGATCTCTGATTGGTTGATGGCTTTGGCTGGCAAGGCTCCCCTCCCCCATGGGGCAGCATTTGGAAATGAGACAAGGGGCTCTCATTGGTCCGGTACAAATCCTATCCAAGCAACAGACCATAGTCCCCTATCCAGGCATGCACGTTAGCCTTAACCCACAGGGCCGGTGCAGGGGCAAAAGATAAGGCCGTGTGCTGAGTGTAGGCAAGGATAGAAGTAGGAACTGAAAATGTGCCCCAGAGCCCATGCCCGGCTGCTGGACCACTTCCTGCAAGGTGATGCAATCGCTTCTGCCGCAGGTGGTGGTGGGAGTGGTAGCAACTGAGAGAGGCTGGAATTTACCTCGCTAGGCTGCCTCAGGCTTGGCCTTCCTGTTCTGGGGGCACAGGGACCAGGGTGCTATTGATGGGGAAGGGGAGTGAATTCCATCTGTGGGGGAAGGACTGGATGTGCCTTTAAGGCAGTAGATATAGGAGACTGGGGCCCTGACTTTCAAGGTATCACAGATTGGCCTTGGATCATGGTGCTGTTTCCTGCCTGTCTTTGGAGAAGGGACCTTAGTTTCCTTGAGTGTAAAATGGCACGGATGGCAACAGCTCCCTCTTGGGTTCATTCAGGATTAAATGAGCTGCCTTTTGTCTAGTGTCTAGCATTCCATAGGTGCTCACCCAGTGGGAATTGTTTGGGTTATAACTCAGGGACCTCTGGCGGAATTAGGATAAGAGACCCCAAAGTGTTGACCCCAAAGTCCTAAGCCCCACCAAGCCAGCCTGTTTATGCAAGGCATGTCCCTCTGAATCTGCAGGGAAGAGGACACAAGTGTGGTGGAGGGCACCTGTTGATGGCAGAGCTGGGAACGGAGCTCAAATCTTGCATCTTTCTACTCCACCTGAGGACGGGTGAGCCTTGGAAACAGGGAAGAAGTGGGGTGTCGGACATCTCCAGAGTAACTCTGTGTGAAAGAAGGCAGGACTGCTTCGGGGGAGGCTGAGGCTCCCTGGGAAATCTGTCTACCTTTAGCTTTTCCAGTTGCAGCACTCCCTGAAAGACCTTCCTCCTGTCCCCCCCCCCTTTCCCTTTGTTTCCCTTTGAGATGTGCATATGAGGGTTTGTGTTTGCGGGGGAGGGTGCAGATAGGCTCAAAGATTCCCCCAGGGATATCTGTACCTCCAGCCTCTGACGTGGAGCCTAGAACATGGTGGACGTTCAGTAGGTGTGTGATGAACTCACACCTGGGGGACAGAGCCCCTCTGTCATTGCCTGATAGTGAGGCTCTCCCACTCCAGGATACTAGGACTAAGCGCTTGGCTGGGAAAGAGATGATCCAACTCATCTTCTTGGTCCTGATCTGATCTGGTGCTCAAAAAGCACCAGATTCAAAACCCAGGAGGCTCTACACCCAGAAAAGACTGCTTCCCAGCTCTTCCAGGTGGCAGGTTTCCTTGATAGCAATCAGCAGAACATTCTAGCCTCAGCTGAACATTTCTGAGGTTTCCCTGACAAGCCCAAGGAGTAGAACGTACTAATGTCCTGGTGTACCTTTGCCCAGGAAAATGGGGGTGTCCTGGGTGAAGTAGAATAAAAGGAGAGTATTTTGATTGTACTTCTTCATTCCTTGGCAGGATAAAGTCCACGTCTTTTCGGTGGGCTGGGGAGCAGTTTGGAGGGGGGTGGAGGGGAGCTGAGGACACCGCCCTGAGGGCCATGCTTGTAGTTTTCCTATAAATGCATCTCCACAGATGTTCTGTCAGGTTCAGCCAGGAGGAGGGTGGTCTGAGGGTACCAAAGGCCTGGCAGCATCACCTTTGTCTTCTAGAAGGAGGCTCAGCTGGTGAGGAGAGATTCAGGAAAGGCCAGCCATCCCTAGTGATAAACACAATGGAGAGAGGACATTTATGGAAATCCTCCACTGCAGGGTTTTTTTCCCACTCCCCAACATGACACTATTCATATTTTTAAAATCTGGAAATGTATACTTATTCATTCACTGCAAACTGAAACTGAACGTGTGCTAAATGTCATAAATCATGGGATCCTGGACTTCACCTTATCTTTTAGGTTCCACTGAGCTTTCGCGTGGCAGCCTCACTCTGACTCTTCCTTTCCACCCATGTCTGGGGCTCTAAATGTTTTCTCTTTAGCACCTGCTTTTTCTCTTTGCATCCCACTGAACCAGTGATGGGCAAGAAGTGAACTCATTGACTGGGAAATCAAGTCTCTCCGCTTGTTTACCCAATTAGCAGAAACCAATCTGTCTATTCAAGTATATTCTCCTCTCTCTCTCTCTGTCTTTCTCTCTTACACACACACACACACACACACACACTGCAACTCAGAAGACAGCAACTCTTCCTTTGCAGACAGATGGAATGATGCTCTGAGAGATAAATTCATTCTGTTAGAGCCATTCCAGCAAGAGAAGGACACTCAAATCTTCCGGGTCCCTGGTCTTTCTTATGGGTACGATCCCTCCTGGAGGGAGTTAAGAGGCAAGAGGGGTCAAGCACTATGGACTCCCCCACCATACCCATAAATCAGTTTCCAATCGAACCCCTCCCTGGGGGTTGAGTTACAAACCTCAGCAACCCCAGGGCAGTCTGCCTGGTAATTCCTATTATTCAGCTGTCAGCTGGTTTTTTAAAAACCTCCCTTCCCAGTGATCCAGTTACCAGAGTTTTAGAGCCCATTCCTTGTCTTAGAGAGAAATCCTATAGCCAGGTGAAACAATGGAGAGGTCCGCTGCCTGCTTTCTATAGGGAGCTGGGTTTTCTCTTCTGTTGAAAGCAGCCTCCCCTTAACTCTTTGCATCCCTCCCAGATTGTTGGCTGTCGCCTTTCAGAGCAACTTTGCCTTTCTCCAGGGACCCTCCTCCTACAGCCAGCATCAGTCAGCAGAGGAAAAAATAAATGGCCTCAAGGGGTGAGAAGAGAGGGAGAGAAAATTCTTCAAAATAGATTCCTGCAGCCTCAACTAGGGTGCCGCTGTTGGTCAGTTGGTCATTGGGTTCAGAGCCCAGATCTCCAGCCAAGCAGGTCCTGATAGCCTGTATTAGAAGGGGAGGAATGGTACAGAGGGAGGGGTCTGCTTTGACAGTGATGAGAGGTGGGGAGTGAGGCTCCTGACCTCCCTGACCCCTTTATCCCAGACAGTCTTTTCTGGTCCCTGCAGCTCAGGAGGCTGGGCCCCTGCTGCTTGACCTTACAGGCCAATAGCGAAAGAGGCCAGGCCACTGGGTGTCCTTCAGAACCAGCCTGAGAGAGAGGCTGGGAAGGCCTGGGAGAGAGGTCTTAGAAGAAATGTCACTAGAGGGTATGACCTTCCTCCCAGCTATTCAGACCCACTAAGATGTCCCATTCCCCTATATTGGTGATTTTTAACCCTTTATAGGGTCATGGGCCCCTTTGGGAAACTGTTGTAAGTAAGCTATGAGTCACCCCTCAAAATGTTTGTGTGAGCCCATGTACACAGTTCAGCCAGTTTCAGGGGTTCATGGCCCCTAAAACTGAAGAGACTCTGGTGAGTCTGGCGAGTACATGGATCCCAGGTAAAAATTCTGCTCTACCATCATCCTTGCCTTGTGGACCCAATTCTGCTGTAATGAAGCAGACAGAGCAATAGCAGCTTGGAGTGGGGGTGGGGACTCGGGGGTGGAGACGTGGGGATGGAGAGATGGGGATTGGGATGGGTAAAGAAAATGAGTATGACTGCTGTCCTCTAGGGCCTGTGCTGCCTGAGAAGAGAGGTTCAGAGCTGCTCTGTCCTTCAGTTCCATTCTTGATCCTAGGTAATACCCATAGTCATCACCAGTTAGCTTGAGATATTGGCCCAGTAGAAAGCCATTAGGAAGAGAAGGATGGCAGGAAGGTGGGGAAAGAGGTCTGTGCATGGTGAATGTGGTGAGGGCTCCCCAGTGCCCTGAAGGGAGGCTGGGCTTGGTTTCCTCATTTCCCCACATGTGGCATGAATGTGAGGTTACCCTGACCTGGTGACACTCCCTCTTGGCCAAGTCTCCTGGTAAAATAAAATACCTCCTTTCTGGACATCTGTCAACTCCTGGGGGACTGGGCTGCTGGCCAACCTTGACTCTCCTCTCTTTCCCTTTTCCCTCTTCTCTGGACTTTGGAGATAGTGTTTTCCTGCCCCACTAACCCCAGCCCTCTATATGCCTGGTTGGCTCTCTTTCAGGTGCACTTTGAGGGAGCTAAGGAAAGAATGGGTAGGGGAAAAGGTGCAAGGAGACTTCAGGCTCCTCTGGGCTAAGAGTCCCAGGTCCACTTAACTTAAATCTGTCTGAGTTTACAACCAGAGAGAGCAGTTTGGTGGTGAGAGGAATGTCTGTCCCTACAATCCCTGGGGTCAGGCCCATCATTGACCACCTAGTCTGTTGCAGGGACTGGCTTGCTCTCACTGATTTCTGGCTTCTTTTATCTTTCGTAAAATGCAGGCTTGGTCAAGTCGCTCATCTTCTATAAAAATCTTTGCTGGTTTCCTTTTGCCTCCAGTACAGATTCTCCAGCCTGGCATTGCAGGGACACCTATGTATTCAGACCTGAATCCACCTGTCCATGCCCACCCTTCCCAAATCCTGGGGTGCACCCACAGACCCCTCCTCCAGCCTGCCCTGCTCCCAAGACAGATTGTCCAGTTCAGCGCTTTATTCTGCTACCCCCAGCCTGGGCTGCTTTATCTGGTCTTCCTTATTGAAAAATTCCCCCATCTTTCAAGGCCCAACTCAAAAGCGATCTCCCTGAAGCTTTCCCCAATGGAATGCGTTCTCTTCCAGCGGTCATGGTTCCTAAGAATTAACACATTTCATGCGGCATTCGGCATTCCGTTATTTTCAAGTCTTCCTCCGGGAGGAAACTGTAAGCTCTCTGAGGACAGGCACCGGGTTTTTGGCTCCTAACCCAGTATCTGGCACAATGTAAGTATTCAGTAAATGTTTGTGAAATGGCCTGGAGACTCCCTTACTGATAGTACGCGATCTGCGGGACACATCTCTGGATGCTGCCATAAACCGGATGGGTATCAGCTGCTCAAGCAGCCCCTGCATTTTTTATCTTTCCTCTCCTCAGCCAGATACATATTCTGTAAGTGTCCACGCCCACTCAAGAAGAGGACATGAGATTCCCTTCGGATGTGTTTGATCTGAATGTCACTCAGTAACAGCGCCAGACGCACGTGTTCTCATGCTTCCTACAGATTTGCGCCTGAAGTTTATTTCTGACGCGCTAAGCAGGCGGGAGGGTGCTTTGCCACCAGGCGGGGATCCCCAAGGGCCCGCACCTTGCACTCGGTGGACGCCGCCGGCCGCGTCTAAATGCTTCCGTCTCCTCCTCCCCTCCCTTTCTGGACGTTCCGTAATTATTCAGTCCATTCCGGAGAGAGACGACAAAAGTCACTTTGGCGCCCCCTCGCTCCCTTCTTATAGAGAGGACTCAGGGACTCTCGGCCTCTTCCCGAGCTTGCGTCAGGAACAGAATCTGCGCGGACTATGGCGCTCCAATTGCGTTTCTGACGGGAGCCGGAATTTCGCTCGGCCCCTTGCAACGTTTCCAAGGGAAGGTTCGTACATTCGTGACCGTCCCTGGCAGCCGCCCAGCCCGGGACTTGGAGCTCCACTCGCCATTGGCCAGCCGTGGGCGTGACGCGCAGGAGGCGGGGCCTCATCAGCTGTTTGCGGGATGCCCCGAGCGGGCGTATTTTGGAAACAATACCGCGCGGTGCACAGTGGCCTCCTCCCGCGCCAGCCAGCCAGCTGCCGCCGCCGCCCCTGCCCGCGCCTCCCGCGACCCGCCTCAGCCCGGTGAGCGCGCGGGAGGCCGGGGACCGGGCGGAGTTGGATCGCACCTCCTCGGAGAAGTGGGGAGAGGAGTCGTGCTGCGCATGGGGGCCCGGGAAGGGTTGGGCTGCGGGCGTCTGGGGTGACCATGAAGGACTGGAGCGCTGGGGTGCGGGAACGGGGTGCAGAACCCTCATCTAGGTGCGCTGCTCCACGAGGGAACTTGGGGGTAGCAGCATTTCAGACAGCAAGGAGTTGGGTCCAGGTGGGCAGGGGAACCTGCTGTTCACTGCTGAGCAGACCTGGGCTCCCGAGAACGGCCGGGCCTCTGGATCTGACTTTGGGGTAGGACAGGGAGTTGTGGGGCGGCCAGCCTCCTGCGGAGTCTGAAGGCTCCTCTCCTTAACAGCTGGGCTCTTTCCCTCCTTCCCAATTGAGTCTGGGCGCCAAGCCCCTGAGTGCTCGTCACGCTGGACCCGGAGCCCTGGCATCACGATTCGGAGGCTGAGACTCTCTCCTGGAGTCACCCAGGTCTGCTGTGTGTCCTGTAGGTGCGTGTGTATGCATGTATGTGTGCGTTCCCAGATTTTAACTCCTATAGAGGTTCAGAGTGCCTTACTCCTGTCTTCTCCTGGGAGGAGTCTTAAGTTCAGCATCCTTGTTCCAGGCGTTGGGGGCTGGAATGGCTCCAGTGGGCTTTGGTTCCCCTTGCTAGGAATAAAGCCTTCCCAGGCGGTGCTCTCAAGAAGTGTGCTCCTCCTACCAGTTTGGACATGACCTCCTCAGCTCAGGCAAAGGGGAGAAGAGGGTCTCCTTACCCTAACCCAGTTTACCCTTGACTTTGCCCAGCACCCCTTAGGAGGCTCCCACCTACAGAAGAGCCACCTGCAGTTCCTGTGGAGAATGGGTAGGGTCCCCAGGGCTTGCAGAGACACACCCTATGGCTGCATTTCCCCCACAGTCCAGCCCAGTCCAGTCCAGGCAGGGGCTGAACTTTGGGGCTTTGCTGGGAAGGGGAGGGGGAGGTGACAGGCTTCAAAGGAAAAACCAAGACAATGACTGCTGCTTGTGATTTGCTTTGGTGGGCCCCTTTTTAGGCTGGGATTGCCAGCTTGCAGAGAGAAGGCTGAAGGGCAGGAGGGGAGCCCCTGCCAGGTAACTGGCAAGGCAGCACTTGGTCCTTTTAACCTGAAACTTCGTTTCCTGGTGCTGATGAGCTGAAGATCTCCTCCCCTCTTTTGGGAAACACTTTCCAAAGAACACCATGTGCCTGTTTTGCCATCCCAGCCAGCGTCTCCTCACACACCAGGGAAGAGGGGAGAGATGGGATCAGATACAGCTCATGGGCTTGTTGGGATGGAGAGAGGGTTGAAGCAAGCACCTCAGAGACAGCTCGCATTTAGGGAAGCCAAGATTCTGAATTTAAGTGAGATTCCTTTAAGTACTTTACCAACCCACAGACCATTTGGCTTGTTCTTCAAAGGCAAGGGACTGGGAGACAGAATTCCCAGGGGCTCTCTAATTGAATCTGGCAGTGACAAACAGTATCTCTGTATCCTTAACCATTCAGGTAGCTGCTGCTTCTGTGGCCCCAGGGACCATAACAGAGTGTGTGTGTGTGTGTGTGTGTGTGTGTGTTTAGCTGTGTTGGGAGCTCAAGATGCTGGGTGGCTCCCAGCTCATATTTCCAAGAGCCGTCAGGTGGAGCAAGAGGAACTTCTTTATCACCAAGAAACTCCTCTCGACAACCTGAGTAGTATAGAGGCAGCGAGTGAGGTCCCAGAAAGAGGGCTGAATTTCACTTCCTTCTGTGAGGAAGGTTATACCAGTCCCAGGTTCAGCGCTGACAGGAATGGTAGGC
>PISX010000575.1:197903-253484 GCA_004024625.1 Mellivora capensis
GGGGGGGGGGGGGGGGGGGGGGGGGGGGGGGGGGGGGGGGGGGGGGGGGGGGGGGGGGGGGGGGGGGGGGGGGGGGGGGGGGGGGGTGGAGACCGGAGTAGATGGGCAGCTGGGCGGGGCTTAGTGGGTTTGGAGGGAACCCGGGCAGCCCTAGGATTGCTGCCTTTTGATTTTTTTGCTGCCCAGCCGGAGCTCAGCTCAGACTGAGATGAGAGCTTGGGTGGTTACTCTTCAGGGAAGTGAGTGAGTGAGTGTGTGTGTGTGTGTGCTGTGAACGTGGTGTGTACTGCCCATCACAGCACCCTCTGCCCTCCCACAGCCGCTCACAGGGTCTAGTCTTGTTGACATTTCCCCAGGTGTCCTGCATGCTTGGAGCAGTTGATCATACCCTACTATTGCTCAGAGTCAACAGCAGTCAGACTTCGTGACCGGAACCAGCCTGGGTCAGAAGAAAAGGCCCAGGTGGGGGGTGGCTCTGGGAGGGCCCGGGGCTGAGGTATGGCGCTCCCTTGGACAGTGAGGCTGTCGTAGTACTTTATCACCGGTTGTCTATCCTCGGTACCTGGCCCCGCTTCCCCAGATAAGAAAGGGAAGCAGGAAAGAAGAAAGGGGAGGAGAACCCTTCAGGCTTGGCCCAGGGAGGAGCGGCATCCCAGAGGCCTGCCTTGCGCCCTAACAGGAGAGATGGAGCCGCCTCGGTGTGTGGAGGAGCTGGAGGATGACGTATTCCAGCTAGAGGACGGGGAGCCGGGAACCCAGCCTGGGAGCTTGCTCTCTGCTGACCTGTTTGCCCAGAGCCAGCTGGACTGCCCGCTTAGCCGTCTGCATCTCTTCCCTCTCACCCACTGCTGTGGCCCTGGGCTTCGACCCACCAGCCAGGAAGACAAGGCCACCCAGACCCTCAGTCCGGCCTCCCCGAGTCAGGGTGTCATGCTGCCTTGTGGGGTGACCGAAGAACCCCAGCGACTCTTTTATGGTGAGTGCTCTTAGCCTCAAGACTCCTCCCATAGAGACTGGGGGAAAAGAGGGGACTTCCCCTCCTCAGACCTGCACTTTGTTATTTCCTTCCCCAAATTGAACAACAGGGGCTATGGATTCCTCAACTCTTGTCACTCTGCTTCTCTGCTTGGTATTGCTTTTCACCTCTGCTCCTCGGGCACCAAGAAAGGCAAGTGGCGATGCCATCATTTCTGCCTTTTTGTCCCTTTCTGCAGGGATCTTTGGGGCCATGGGGTTGGAGAGAGGGTACCTAGGCCTTGGGCTTGACATCCTTTTGTGTTTCTGGGAGTGATATGTCTTTCATACATTGGCCAATGTGGCCCCAGAGAAGGTTGGGGGATCTGTGACCCTGAGCTGATGACACTGAAGGGGAAAACCCAGCCCTTTCTGGAAGGGAAGGTTCCTGAAGGCAGAAGGTGTCACTTGGGACTTTCTGTGCTTGGAAGGGGAACTAGAGAAAGAAGTTGGGCTTGCTGGGGCTCAATGCCAGCAGAAGGACAGTTTGCAAGGCTGAATCAGACAAGACCCCTTCATTTGTGGGCTTAAGTGGTTTGTTTTATGAGTAACATGCCCTCCTCTGGTGAAGGAGCAGGGTCAGACACTCAGTCCGCTTTCTTCTTTTAGCACAATAGCTTATGGAGGGAGGGGAAAGGTTCGGAGG
This sequence comes from Mellivora capensis, assembly GCA_004024625.1. NCBI lineage: Eukaryota > Metazoa > Chordata > Mammalia > Carnivora > Mustelidae > Mellivora > Mellivora capensis. The sequence goes on from PISX010000575.1 coordinate 199,564, forward strand.
CTGTCTTGCTAGGTCTGAGGGAGCCTATGAAGGAGACGCTGCAGTTATTCCCAAGGGAGCTGCCTAGTAGTTCTTTGGGGAGGCAGGGAAGATGGATACGGCGGGCTGCCGGGAAGAGGGAACAGAGGGAGGAGGCGGGTGGGCACCCCTAGCGGCAGCTCGCTTGCCAGCACTTGGGTAGGGCGCAGCACTGGTCTCGAGGTCTTGCGGTCTGGCCTGGGGCTCCTCCAGAGAGGAACTTGGCTATCCAGTGGGTCTGAGGAGTTTTCTCTCCCTAGTTTTAGCACTACTGCCCAGAGCTTCAGGACCTGGGACCAGCCAGGAGGAAAAAGTGAAGGCACATTTTGGTTTTCTCTTTCTCCTGCCTTGCTTTGCTCAACCCAGGAACTCTGGAGAGCTGCCTCCGGAGCTTTTCCAGAGAAGAGCTTCAACCTGCTACTGCATGAAAAATAAACTGTGGTCCAGCATAGTTTGGTAAATAAAGACAGAAGGCTGGCGGGCTCCCGCACACATAGTAGTCCTTTTGCCCTGGCCCTTCCTGGGAGTGGAGAAAGCTAGGACCTTTCCCTCTCTCTGAGCACCGGCTTTTAGATGCTTGGGCAGCAGGCAGGTCAGGCTGTCCACGTCTGGAAGTGTGCCTGATCAAGGCCTCAGGCCCCCCAGGCCTCAGCCAGGAGTGGTAGGCACGGGGTGGATGGTGCAGTTGTGGAGAATGCTGAGATGTGGGCCCTCTGTCTTTGCAGGCAACGCTGGCTACCGGCTCCCTCTCCCTGCCAGCTTCCCTGCAGGCTTGCCCCTCGGGGACCAGCCTCCTGAAGGGCAGTGGCAGCATCGAGCAGAGGTACAGATTGCCCGAAAGCTTCAGTGCATTGCAGACCAGTTCCATCGGCTTCACATGCAGCAAGTAGGCATGGGGGCTTGGGGCAGGGTGGGGGGAGAGTCTGCTGGGGCTGGGGGCTAAGGCCTGCCTCAGCAACTCGGTCTCTGCCAGGCCCCATGGAGATGGTGCCAGAGTTTTGGCCTTGGCCACTGTGAGTCCCATGAACCAGCTGGGCCCAACGGGCTGAGCACTCTTGCCATCTCTGAGCTCCAAGTTGGTTCTCTGCCCTCTCTGAGCTCAGGCTTCCTAAGAGCGGTTTGTCAGGAAGCACTACCATCTCTCCCGGGGAAACGGGGTGGCTTTCTGCAGCCAGCCTTGTGTGACACGGTGTGTCTGCTTGAGGCCAGGTTGGGAGACTGCCCCTCCCAGACCCAAGGGGAAGATTTTCAGGCTGCTGCCCTGCAGACAGTCGGTGGGGCTGACTTGAAGTGCGGTGGGAACTGGATAACCAAGGCCAACCAAGGCTGAGGGATGGGCCTGAATGGGGGAAAGTGGTGGAACCGGTTGTAACCTGACACTTTCCAGCTGGGGAGGCTGCTCCTCATTGTCTCTGTCTGGGAACAGGGACCTGGGACTCTGGAGAGCAGTACCTCGGAGAGTCTCTCCAGACTGGCGGCCGGGCGCTTGGCTGGCAGCCTGGCACTGGCCCCACCGGGGTGGAGCATCGCGTGTCCGCCGAGCATGTGGCAGTCCATCAACAAAGGCGGCGGCTGGCAGGCTCGTGCTGGGGGAGCCCTCCGTGCCACGGCTGGAGGTTGCCCCACTCTGCAGCAGCCAGCCGCTGTCTGGGCCAGCCTCTGGGCACTTAACCCTTCCTCTCTGGGCTGGCTTTCTGGATGGCTGCCAAGGCAGGGAAAGGGGCCCAAGGCTTAATCCGTGCTCGGACAACCACTACAGAAGCAAAGGCACACCACCTGGAGATGAACACAATCCCTGCCTCGGCGGCCGTCCTGGCTAGCAGTCTATGTGTGTGTGTGTGTGTGTGTGTGTTTCTGGAGTCAAGAGAATGAATAACTCATCACGACTGGGAAGACCCTGAGTTTATATGGGTAACTTTAGGTGATCAGAGTAGGTTTGACTAAAGGGCCAAATCATTGCCAATGCCAAGGGAGAGAGAAGTTCTCTTTTGGCCACCTGAGAACAGACCATTGGGGGTTACATATGGTTAGCACCTTCTGCCAAGGAGTTCTGAGGGAAATCTGGGGCTAGACCTGGTCCTGGCTGGCTCTCCCAGTCCCTTAGTGATCTGGAAGAGAGGGGGGCCCTATGCTTAGGTGATAAGGCAGCCTAGCTTCCTCCGATGGCCCCTCACTCCAGTCCCTAGTCCCTCCTTTGATTGTTTTCTGGAAACTTGACTTCGAGTTTCCCCTTCATTCGATGTGTGGGCTCACTGATTCTGGATTTCCATCTCTTGGCCTCCTCCCTCCCCATTCACTCTAGCCTGGTTGTACAGGCCTGTGGCTGAGACCAGCTCAAAGCTTCCAGTCCTGATGCTAGAGCTGCTGGAGGGCACAGTGGCTGTGGTTCTCCCAGATCCATCTAGAGGGCTGTTTGGAAGGCAGCTTTCTCCATTCCCAGTAGATCTGATCTCTCTCAACAGTTGTTTCCCAGAATATTCGTAGATCTATTGATGAGCCCCCCCATAGGCTTGGGAGCCGTCTGGGAAGACAGGACTAGAACATAGCCCAGCGCCCTTTCTTGATGACTCAGTCCTGAAAGGGAGGAGGTAGCCCTCATCCCAAGAGCTGACCCTGCTCTTTGTTGCTTGGCACCATTTCCCCCAGTCCCGGGCTCCCTTTTTGAGGGTATCTTTCAAGCTATCAGCTAGAGCTATCCCAGCCTGGGAGGAGGGGCAGAGCAGCAGCCAAAGGAGAAGCACAGAGATCTCCTCTGTGGTGGTCTACACCTCACCCCTGCTGGCTCCTGAGTTCCCTGTGTCCCTGTGTCCCTTACCCTCCTGCCTGCTGTCTACTCCTGTCTCACAGTCAGGAGGCTGGTTGGCTAAGCCTTTCTAGCCCAGAGCCGGTTTTTCCAAATTTTCCATTACAGAGAACCAGGCTTTTTGTCTGTGGAATCCTCTTGCTTTTAACCCTGTTCTCCCCACTAACCCTGATCACAGACCTTATCCAGGAGCTCATCCTGCAGGAAGGGCTAGGATAATGGCCACAAGTCACTGGCACACAGAGGAACTTTCAGCAGCTAGCTTTAAGAAGTGAGTCATTTTCTGACCCTGATTATGACATAAATCACAGTCTAATATTTCATGTCTAGAAAGTACTGTTGTGGCTCCAATATCCTTTTCTTTTCTTTTCCTAGTCCCTTCCTCTGCAGGCAGGGACACCGAGGTACTAGGAAGAAAGTGGTTTAGGATTAAGTCTCTAGGCTTTGAGTCCAAAGTCGGAAAGCCCAGTTTTTAAACATCAGCTCTACCACCCACTAGCCATCAGGAAGGCCCTTGATCTTGTCAATTCTACCTCCTTCTCTGTAAATTAGAGCTAATACCCCAGAACATTATTGTGAAAATTAAGCGAGAAAATACCACTGAAAGTTCCAGGTGTAACACAGTAGGTATTCTTTAATGCGAGTCTCCTGTTGTCTGTCTAGAAGCCTGATCATCCCTCATATTTGTTCTTATCAGTTCACTGTGCATTTCCCACACTTCCCGTCAGGCTGCTCCTTAGCAGCACTGCCTCGCCTGAGCTCCTCTCCACCTGCCCTGCACAGAGAAATCGGTGTCCTAGCTGTTCACTTGTGGGCCTTGGCCTTGTATATTTCTCCTTAAAGGATAGTCATCCCCTATTGTTAGAGGCCGAGTTTAGGGAGCCAGGAAACACAACCCAAGAGGCAGTAAGGTGTTGAGAGGGCTTGGCTATTTCCTTTCTCCTCAGACCTGGGATGGTGTCCCAGGGCCAGACAATGGCCATTGGTCCCTGAGTCCTGTAGGGAGTGTGAGTGTCTGCTTTGGGTCCCTAGTTACGGACCTCAGTTACTCTTTTTCTGTGTCAGGGGAAAACTTCTTCCTAGGAGATGCGGAGCCGAGGGGGTGGGGGGTACTATGATGGGGTAGTGCATCGTAGGATGGCGTTATGGCGCACCCAGTACACCAGCGCGACCCCCAATTCAGAATGTTGTAGATGCCACTGGATGTTGGGCCTCAATTTTTTGCCAACCACATACTTCTTAGCGATCAGTTCAGGCTGGCTCCTCTGGATGGAAAGGCCAGAATTTGAAGGCAGAAGATCAATGTCCGTGAGGTGCTTTTTGTTGGCTCTGTGGGTCTCCAAAGCAGCAAGAGAGTCAGAGGCTGGGCACTTTAAGATAAAAGCCCTTTCCAACCTGGTCACACGCCCCATCTTTCCTTGATGGGGTTGGGAATGGAATGTTCCCCTCTTTTTTTTATATATACTTATTTGTTTATTTTAGAGAGAGAAAGAGTGGAGGGGCAGTGGTGGAGGGAGTGGGACAAGCAGATTCTGCTTTGGGCGCCAAGCCCAGTGTAGGGCTCAGTCTCATGACCTGAGATCATGACCTGAGCCGAAATCAAGAGTCGGACGCTCAACTGACTGAGCCACCCAGATGCCTCTGGAATGTTCTCCTCTTTGTTCCTCTGTAGCGGGTGACCTGTGGTGATCTGCTGATCACAGCCTACCTTCACTCAGGCTCTGTGAAGGCACCCTGGTATTTCTGTGTCTGTCCAGCTTCTACAGCGAAGAGCAGGTGCAAGTTTGCTTCTTCATTGTGTTTCTGGGTTGCTGGGGTCAGAAGGTATGGGTTCTAGTAGAAACTCCATTCTCCTTGCCATGGTCTCCTCCAACATGGGCCTAAGAATGGATAGTAGCAGCTGTCTTGTCCTCTTAGAAATGTCTCCTACCCCAATGGCACCATCTTGAAATTGGTGGGACAATGTTAAGAAGCCAAAAATCCTCAAAAAAAAAAAAAAAAAAAAACCACTATAGACCATTGAGTGAGCAAAGCTACAAGAACATTGGAATCCTTTGAGTTGGAAATGACTTTTTCACTTGGTCCAGGAGTGGCTTCCTTCTGGATTTGGAAATTCCCTGAGTAGTAATTAGACTTTCTGGAAAATGAAATCTGAGGAAAACGTTAGCCACTCACTAAAAACTATTTTTTGTGGCAATATCACAGAAAGGATCCTAGACTTAAAGGCAGATCTGGGTTCAAATTGCCACCTCTGTCGCTTATGAGTTCTCTGTCAACAGGCAAATCATTTAACTTCTCTGAGCCTCGATTTCTAATACTTACCTAGCAGAGCAGATATAAAAGCCCAGTGGAGATTTTAATATATATATAACTATTAAGGTGTGGGCAGCTTAACGCTTGGAGAAATGTGCCAAAAGATGATTTTAGGATTTTGCCTGGACCTGCCTTTATAGTTCTTAGGGAGCTTGCTTAGAATTTGTACCCAGAGTGGTGTTTACATCTGCCAACAGCCTGGATCCTTTGTTTAGGGGGCCCTTCACTGCTTCCTGACCCTTTGGGCTGCCCTCCTTGTTGCTGAGTGGTTTTGGGGGCTCAGACTGTGGCTAATGAGGTTGTTCAGGCCCTAGAAGTGGCAGCCCTGGGCAGGAGCCCCAGAGATTCACCTCAGAGTGAGAAGGTCCCTGTGGGGCCAGCCTCTGTTCCAGCAGTGGGTGATCTACCTAAGAGGGTGCCTGGGGAAGAGTGAGGCTGGGGGAAGGGCTGTGGAGGGCCGCTGTGCGTGAGAGCCAGGCCGGGGCTTGGGGGCCCTGTGTTTGCTCTGTGGCTGGCTCTGTTTATATCGCTCACTATATTTAGCTTCTGAGTCATCAGCGTGGCTGACTGGAGGCCGAGTTCCCCACACAACTTTGCACCTGACTACTCTCTCTTCCAGGAGAAGGGCCTTGTAGTTCCGGATAATTCATTCCCTCCTCACCAAGCTAGGCCTTGGAGATAGGAGTGGGTTGTTTTTTTTTTTCTTTTTTCTCCTTAGGGGAGAAGGGGGGTGATGGGAGGAGGAGTTGAAGTTGAGAGAGGCACTAGAAAAGAAGGATGAAGAAAACATTCTGGTTTGTCTTTTGATCATGTCTGGCAACCAAGAGGACATGTTCCATGACCAGAAAGAGAACAGTCAGTATATCTGGTGGGGAGGAGGGTCCAGCCTTGTCTATGCTTAGCTTACCTTGTCCTGGCTAGGGAACTGGCCCTGGGCAGGACAAGAACAGCAGCTGCCAAGGCCCCGGTTTGGGAGTCAGAGCTTTGGGGGCTCCTTTTCCACAGTCTTGGAGCCCCATGGCAGATCTGCTGCTCCTCAATCCCCTGTCTCCCTTACCTTCCACCAGAGCACACATACCAGGATTCCTTCCTGAGTTCTGAAGAAGTTGTCTAGTAGCTTGATGGAGCAGTTGTCAGGCTGATGGAGCCAGAGCCATCCCTGTGGGAGGTTGGGGAAGGGCCCCAGGAGTTCTAGCCTCCAGAGGCTCTGGGGATATGGTTGGTGCACACAGCCCTGTCTCCCAGCCCCCAGTGGCTGGAGCCAGTGGCCTGCAGTTGCATTAGAGGAAACCCTCCTGTCTTCCACTAAGACCCAGCCGGCCCTGAGCTACCCTTTCTTCCCTGAGAAAGAGGTGGGTGTTACCATCATGGCAGCCAGTGGCCTCCACGTCCTGTTGGCACTGCTGGCTGCCCTGAGGAAGCTCTTGGCCAGGGATATTTTTTTTTCTTTTCCATTTTGCCACATCACTTGTTCCTCTAGCATCTGGGTCAGAAGCCTTCCAGTGGGCCACTGAACACAAGAGGCTGCCCTGTGAGTTTCAGAATCCCTTGCTCAGCTTGGCAGCCTGGAATTCTAAGCCCAGCAGCCTCTAGCTGTCTTGGCCCATCTCAGAATGAAAAGTCAGGGATTTCCCCAGGACTTCGTAAGTCTGTTTAGAAGTTAGCACTCCTGGGGCAGGCGCTCTGAGGGAGAGGATGTTGAGGGAAGTGCTCAGCGAGGTTAACTGGGCCACAGGTTTCCTTGTCTTCCCCACGGGAAGTGATCTGCTCCTCTCAGTAACCAGGCACATTGCTTTACGTGGATGTCTCTCATTAGATCACCACAGTAATCTCGTGCCTCTGGATCCTGTTATCCCCATTTTGTAGGATACTGAGGCACACAGAGGAGACAGCATGCCCAAGTTATGCTCTAAGTGGCTATGCTAAGAGCCATGTGGATCTGACTGATCCTCAAACTGTGGTCTTCCCACAACCCGTCTCTGCTTCCAGGCACTCCCCGGAAGATAGGAGCTTGAGGGAGCACCCACTCACTGCCCTGACCTTCCTCTGTCTCCCGTAAAACTTACTTCTATGCTCTTGTTGTCTTCCGTTCTGACTGTAAAATAATTGAGGACAGTTGACATCTTGCTCCTCTTTGTATCCTTCCTAAGTCTTAGGTTGGGTCCTTGATAAAAGTGCTTAGTTGGTGGGTGCTTGATAAGAGCTTGCTGAATTGAACAAAAACATCTTCTCAACTTCTTTCAAGTGGAATTTTCCTGACATCTGTCTTATCTCTGTGTTCCTGTTCTTGGTGGTGAGGCTCTCTGCCTCAGCCTCGGCCAGGGTGGGTTTGGACTATGATGGCTCAGGGAAAGAGGAGGGAAAACAACTCCCTGCAAAACAGGGGATAGGAAATTCTGCATTTGAGCGAAACCGAGTGTAGTTTCAGAACATGATCTGAAGTTATAATTTCAGAGCAGTTTTTGCTTAGCTCTGCCTCTGGAAGGTTTATTTTTTTCTGGTCCACAGCATCCTTACTAAATAGTTAATGATCTGGAAACAATGTCTTTAAACAGACTAAGGGAGTGGCTCAGTGGCTATTCTCTGAAAAGTTAGTGCTACTTGCCATGATGTGAATGAACACACTGTAACATTTTACTGGAAAAACCTAACTCTGGAGTCAGAAGTCAGAATAACCTACCCCCCATCTAACATGCTTGGGGGAAATGTTTCCGAGCCTTTACCTACCCATCTGTACAATGGGATCGACAGAATGTGTACTTTCTGTGTTCCTGATCTTTGTGAAGGGAAATAGGAAGATAGGAAGGCATGAGATATTATAAATTGTTGTCTGTTTTCGGTAAACTGGCAGGGTTCTTTTTAAGCCTGGCCACAGTGTAGGCTTGCTCTTTGCTCTAGTTATTCGGGGGTGAATTAGCTTTCGCTGGAGCATCTGGAACACGGGTGACACTCAAAAGCCCCCAGAGGGTGTGAATTAGATCCAAGGGGAGAGAGGCGGAGGGAGATTCTTATCCAGTGAAGGGAGGGAACACTCTTTGTGCTGAGGGTAAAGGCCACGTGGAATGAAACAGAGTTTGATTTGTGTAATCCAACCTTGTCAGACACCACAGCCAGCTCTTTAAAAAAAAAAAAAGAAAGAAAGAAAGAAAGAAAAGAAAAAAGAAGAAAAAAAGCCTTTTCCTAGTTGGGCCTCTCCCTAGGCAAGAGGCCGATCCTATCACATCAAGTACATCTTTAGACCTGGCCGGACATCAGTCATTGCTGGCCTCAGACAAGTGGGTTATCTTGCAGGGCTGACTTTTCTGTAGTTGGCCCAGTGTACACTTGATGAGTACCTACTCTGTGCCCCTGCACGCTACCCGTTACACAGGACGTATGCCTGTGTATTCAGTTGCCATGCCTTGTACACAGTGGGGGTGACTCAAGCCCTTGTTAGCTGATCACCTTTGTGCCCTGACCATAGCAAGAAAGTGGGATGGAGAAAGAAGAGCCTGAGGTCTCCAATGCCTGTCTGTGCTCTCTTAACTGAAGAGGATACTCTTTTTTTTTTTTTTTTGAAGATTTTATTTATTTGTTTGACAGAATCAGCGAGAGAGGGAATACAAGCAGGGGATGTGGGAGAGGGAGAAGCAGGCCTCCCACTGAGCAGGGAGCCTAACTCGGGGCTTGATCCCAGCACCCTGAGGTCATGACCTGAGCCGAAGGCAGACGCTTAATGACTGAGCCACCCAGGTGCCCATGAAGAGGATATTCTTATCCACCATGTCAGATTCCATTCTCTTGGGGCATTCACCTCTATTTTTCCCCCTCTGCCTTGGTCCTACCCTTTCAACTCTCAGTTGGAGGCCTTCTGGTGTAACCTTCAATTCCCAGCAGTTTCCCATCCCCTGTACCTCAACTTCCTGATCCCTAAGGGCACCCTGACTGTGCATTCCTAGAACCCCCACTTTTTGCAGATTCCCAGACTTAGAAGGCTGCTCAAGCTGAGTCTGGGAGAGCTGGGCACTGCTCTGGGGGTCTACACACCCTGAGCTCAGGTTCTGTACCCCGTGCTTTGCCAAGCACCTAAGCATCAGAGGCCAAGCCTACTCTCTCCTGCTTCCCTCCTCCTCCCCCGTTCCTCTGCACCTTCTGCTAGAAGCATCCATGTTCCGTGGTGATTGGGTGTCTTTGTGTACCTCATCCTGTTCACTGAATGTTGATTTCCTTCCTCCTTAATGTTTCTCTCATCGGCCTCCCTTCATGTCCTTTTTCTTTCCTTTCTGGTCAGGCCCTTTTGTTTAATTTTTTTTTCAATATTGTATTTATTGTTGTTCCTCGTAATCAGGGCATTCGTTGATAGTTTTGGAATGAGGCAGCTTGGTTGAGGAAGAGGGCCTTTTGGGGGCTGCCCTGTGGCAAGAGAAGGCTGAGTGGAATTTGTGTGGCATCTGCTTGTGCCCAGAGCAGGGGCTGCTAAGGCTGAGGACAGGTTACCAGGCTGTGTGCTTGCTGGTCTCGTGGCTGCCGCACAGCCAGCTTGACTCCTGATGGGACAGCCTGGTCTCCCGGCCCATCCAGACCCTCCAGTAGGCTGGCTGGATTCAGCCATTGGGCTTGGAGTTGTAATCCTGAGGGTAATTGTGGATGACAGACTTCAAATCACAAACCTTAGGGTTGGGAAGCACCTCAGTGGTTTCCAAATGCCTGTCTGTGGCCTGGCTGCCTCAGAACCACCTGGGCAGGGTTACCTGGGGCTTGGCCAAGCCATCATTCTGATGGGAAGAGATTGAAAGAGACTGAGGAAAAAAAAAAAAAGACCCAGTCACGAAATGTTTTCCTCTAGGCTATAGGATCACAAGTGATTTTATTTTCTTCGCTCTCATTTCTTGTGTTTTCCAATTTTTCCACTGTTAACATGTATTACTTTGATGACTAAAATATACCATAAATGTTACTTCTGATTTTTAAAATGGCACCCTGGGGCGCCTGGCTGTCTCAGTCAGTGGAGCATGTGACTCTTGATCTCTGGATTGTGAGTTTGAGCCCCATTGTAGGTGTAGAAATTACTTTAAAAAAAAAGGGGCGCCTGGGTGGCTCAGTGGGTTAAAGCCTCTGCTTTCGGCTCAGGTCATGATCCCGGGGTCCTGGGATCGAGCCCCGCATCGGGCTCTCTGCTCGGCAGGGAGCCTGCTTCCCCTCCTCTCTCTCTCTCTGCCTGCCTCTCTTCCTACTTGTGATCTCTGTCTGCCAAATAAATAAATAAAATCTTTAAAAAAAAAAACTTAAAAATAAATAAATAGATAAGATTTTAAAATGTCACCCAGAGCATTTGTTCAATGTACAAATTCCTGGGCTGCTTCCCTGGAGATTCTGACCCAGTTGGTCTGGGTGGAACCCTGGACTCCATATTTGTAATAGCATGAGTGGATTCTGTGACACAGTCAGGTTTGGGGACAACTGATCTCATACCGTGCCTGCATTTCTCTTATAAGGGAAGTGAGGACTCACAGGCTGGTGGGAAGCCCCTGCCTACAGCCAGGTCCAGGGAGCCTTCCTTGCTGACCCATGCACCCCAAGGCCTGTCACAGGCAGATGCATGGGGCTTGGGTCCTTCCCAACGGTGGGCCTGTGTGGCCTGCCTTTGTCTCCCAACAAGACCAGAAGGGGGATTGGCCCAGGCCGCAGATCATAGAATTATGATCTCCCTTCCTTGGCTATTGGGCTATTTTGATGCAATTTAGAGAAGGGGAGGAGAGAGGGTCTGCTTTGGCATAAAGAAAGGTGTATGGTGGCACTCAGAGAATAATGATAATGGGTAAGACCATTGCTCTACGGCCAGGTTGGAATTCATCCAGTCCCTGCCACTTGGTAGCCCTGTAGCTGAGTTACTGAACTCTTTCAGTGTTCTCATCTGTAAAATGGGGATGATGGAATAGAACAATCTCATAGGGCTGTTGAGAATGGCCAAACAAGTTTAATATGTCTCCAAGTCACTTTGGGATCTTGTTAAAAATGCACATTCCGATTCAGTAGATCTTCATTTCTAGTAAGTTCCCAGGGGATGGCGAGGCTGCTGGTCCACAGACCCCACTCTGAGAAGCAAGGATGTAGAACACTCAGAACGGAGCCTGGCACACTCAGTGTTACTATTCTTGTATGATTGTGGTTATTATTGGTGCTTGGTCTTTTCAAACAAGCACCTGAGAAGACTTGGAATTCCAGCAGAAGGGCCTCTCCAGGGACCAATCTTTTCCTGGATTTTCCACCGCATGACCTTTGCACCTGTCCTGGGCAGCAGCTGGGGGTGGGAAGCAGGAGGAGGGGTGCCCTGCCCAGCTGCTGCAGGCAGGCCTGAGAGCCTTCAGGTTTTGCAGCTGAGTCCTTTTTCACGCTGCTTTACTCTAACCAGATTTTGTTAAGCCGGCTGTGTTTCCTCTTTTTACTCATCTTTGTTTACAAAACACAAGGAAGCCATCAGTCTCTTGCAGCAGTCTGCCAGGACTCCTCTGTGGCACACCCCGATTTCCCCTCCTGGCAGTGGCCTGGGCTCCAGCTTTCTGGGTGGTTTTCCAGCCTCCCTTCCTCAGGGGCAAGGGGCTCGCTGTTGCCCCAGACAGAGGGGGGCGTTCTATTCACCTGCCTCAGCAGGGCCCTGACAGCCTCAGTCTGCAGGTCACCCCCCTCACCCCCCCACCCCCCTGCCATAGTGGCCCAAGGCCAGCGTGGGTTCCCCAACCCCCCCCCCCACTGTTGGGGGGTAGGGGGTAGGGGGGTTGGGGGGTGGCAGGAACTCAGAACCTGCACGGTTGCCTGGGGCAAAGTCCAGGAGGCCAAGGCCACCTGCCCCCACAAAGCTCCAAGGGTGCAGGTGACCTGAACTCACTTTCATTCTTCTCCTGACTTAGCCTGTCCTCTTCATCAGAGAGGCAGGGGCTGGGCCAGTGGTTAAAGAGAGCCCAAGGAGGGCCTGGCTCTGCTGTCAGTTCACCGGGAAGCTGCAGTGAGCCCAGTCCAGCCCGTGCTGGCTTCTTATTCCCCTATCCACTGAGGACCCCGTGGAGAGGGCCCCAATCCAGTCCTCCTGCCCTGGCAGACAAAGAGAGAACAAAGACCGCCTCTTCCAGCACCCCAGTCCCCTCTGGTGGAGGGGGGAGGGGCTCCACTGGCCCCTGGGAAAGGGTACCTGTGTGGGCGGGGCCCCAGCCCCTGTCCTGTGAGCCCCTGACCCCTGACCTCTGCCCCCAGCATCCCTGCCTGACAGTAGGACCTGGGATAACCTCCAGAGAGTAGTGTGCATTCTTTGTTTTTGTTTTGTTTTCAAGTATGTTCTTGCTTAACGTTTAATTGGCTCCAGTCAGTAGGAAAGTGCTCCAAGAGGGATTATTTATGGCTTACTGTCAAGAGCAGCTATAAAAAGGGCAGCACCGAGCTGGAGATGCTGGGAAGGGAGAGAGGGCAGGCGCACAAGTGTGTGTGTATGTGTGTGTGTGTCTGTCTCTGTGTATGTGCGTGTTTGCACTGGATGAAATCAGATTTTTGCTGCCTCAGCAGTGTGGTTTAAATTGAAGATTAACCCTTTGACCTTCACAGTGTCAAATCACTTGCAGATGGAGGCTCCCTCCCCTTTCCCCCTTGTTCTCTGTGTTACTTTGGAGTTGGGGGAGCGAGGGGGGCACCTCTTCTCTTTCTTTCTGAAGAAAGTTTGTTGTTCATGCAGCTGAGGTTTGAGGGGCTCAGGAGCCAATCTGATTAAAAGCAGCACTTGGCTAAACTCTGGAAAATCCAGCAAGCAGGGGAAAAAGTTTAATCCTCTTGTGCACAGTGCATAAAGAGCCTGGTCTTTTCTTTTTAATGTTAAAACTGCCATTGTTTTTGGAAAACTCAACTATCTCTCCCTCATCGCCACTCTTCTCTCTTCTCATCACCCCCTTACTCCAATTCCCCCCCTCCTCTCCCCAGTTTGCTGTCCTGATAGGATTAAAGTGCTGCCCCCAGACAATCTCGATCTAAACTTTTATTGGGAATGATAAGGACTTGGGAGTTGTGGAGGCTGCAGGCTACTTTTAGGAATTAAACTTTTTTTTTTTTTTTTGCCTTTTCAGCACCAGCAAAACCAAAATCGGGTGTGGTGGCAGATCCTTCTCTTCCTACACAACCTCGCTTTGAACGCAGATGAGAACAGGAATGGGGCGGGTCCCAGGTGAGGCTGGGCCACCCTCTTTGTCCCAGGCACCACAGGAAGGACATCGGCAAGGACTGACACTGTGTCTTGTGAAGTTGATTGTTGCTGTTTTGCATTTGCATTTGCCAAGTTTCTCTTCCGTGTACATAAGACAAACCCCACGCGGGACCTCTTTCCCTGTTCAGGACCTCGGCCAGGAATGAGGGCCTTTGTCAAACACTGTTGAAGTGGAGGCTGATGGGTCTGTGGTGTGGGACCTCCCAAGGGCTCTGACAAGTCGAGTCTTCAGTGAGTGGTTGTTAAAGATAACCAGGTAGTGATGATCTCCAGCCAGTGGATGTAGTTTTCCCACAGCGGCTTGGTTAAGAAATAGGAGACTGGATTAGACTCCTGGTCCCACCAACGCTATCAGCCTTCCACCATGGATGGGCCCAAGATCTGCCAATCACACTGCTTTCATTCCCCAGGGCCTTGGCCAGGGGCTTTCCAGCTGAGCATGGCAACTTCCACGAGGCCAGTCAGCCAGCTCCATATCTGGGTTCTCCTTTGGCCCAGCCAGTGCCAGCCCCAAGGGCTCAGGGATTCTGGCCCAGCCCCTGTCATCTCCAGCAGACCTCAGGGAGGGTTGGGTTTCTCCAAGGACCCCTCAAACGTGCCGCAAAATGAACCAAACTTCTGGGTAAGCCTCGATCCTTACTTGCTCTCGCTCAGAGGCCCAGCATTGGGCCCGAGGTGCAGGACCCCTGCTACCTCTGGCTGCCTGAGGATAGTTGGGTGTCCACCATGGATGAGCCAAATAGCCAAGGAACGTGCCATAACTAGCAGCTTGTGCCTTTGTCAGCTCTTCTTTCAAAAGACCCAGCCAACAGACTGGTTTCCTCCCCTCTATCTGCGCACTCTGGGGCACGAAGGGCAGGATTACAGCGGGGCTGGGGAACGTGGGGGCCATCCCACCTGTGAAAATCAGCCCGAGAGGAACCCAGAGCCCTTGGTTTCCTTGGAAACAACATACCTCCTCCCGCTTCTCCCCATTCCTTTTCCGCACCTAGTGGGTTACAGGAAGAAGCCAGGACTATGGCTTTGTCAGCTGAAACATGTCTTTGAGAGTGACAGACAATGGTTAGAGTGCAGAACCGTCAAAGCTGGGTACACATTTCCTGGCTTCCTTCAGCTTCCAGGGAGGCCAGAAGGGTGTGCTCTGGAGCTCAGTGGGCTCATAGCTGCCTCTGAACTTCCCTTCTCAACCTGTTGTGGCACTAATGGAGAGAATTGAAAGCAGCCAGGCTGGCAGCTCTGATAGCAGATGCGGGGAATCTGAAGACACAGGGAATCTGTTAACTAGACACGTAGAAATTAAATTATAATTTTTGCCTATGTAAGAAAAGGTAACATTGGTGCTAACATGAAGCAAGGCCCAAAGAAAAGGTGACTTCCGTGGGCAGAGAAGACCTCGGGGCTACCCAAGGAAATCAGAGGAGTCCAAGTAGACACTCAAATCTAAACAAGCCCAAGCTCCTCCAGTTCTACAGAGAGGAGGTCTTCAGGAAGCATTCATCTACTGGATATACAGTTGAGCAGGTTGTTCACTGCATCAGGGCACCTGCAGAAGAAGGTAATGGAAGCTAAAATTCAGCTCATGCTCTACCCTCCAGGCTACATGCCCTAGTTTGGGGCTATGTCTGCTCAGAAGAAGTGGTGCCTTTCCTAATTTGCACGAAGGTGCCATATGGGCTCCCAGTGGCCCTGAGGTGCAGGACCTCAGACTGTACATTAGCCTTTGTTTTCTTCTGCTTGGATGTTCTGGAGGTATTACCTCTTCTTGGCTAGAATTCTATTCTCAGGGTGTATACCATGGTTTGTCTGCTAAGAAGAAGGGTTCCTGCTTACAAGGAGGAGCCCAGGGAACAGGTGAAGACCAGCTCCGGGACACGCTGACCGTTGTGAAATACAGCTTTCTTTGCGTGTCTCCACTCCGTTTTCAGATGTGCATTGGACATGTGCCGTTTTTCCCCTCTCCTGGACCAAGGCAGTGACAGGCAGGCTGCTGGTGTATTCCAAATGGCACACAAGAAAACCAGGATGATTTCTGCTAGCCACTTTGAACCCCACTTAGCGGACTTCCCCACTGGAGCTGAGTGAGAAAACAAATAAATCCAGGGCCTCAGTGCAGAGGCAAAGCCATCAGCTTCAGAGATCTTGCCAGGCCCAGGTAAGATGTCCTGTGGCCTGCCCTAAGAAACTGAGCCCAGTTTGACAAGCCCACCTGAACACTGAGCCTGGGGCCAGGTGGACGGTGATCTGACTGCACTGTCTCCATCTTATGGGAAGCTAGGAACTAACTTATTGTCCTAAGCAAGCTGGGGCACAATTAAAAACCCCCCCTCCTTCTCTTTTGCCCCCAAAACACACAGGAGGTAGACAGCCCCTGGAAGGAGAGAGGTTCCTCCTGGCTGGCTGGTTTTAATTGGCCTAGTGATCTAGACTGACCCCTTCCCCCTCTGCCTGGTGACTTGGTCTGAACATTCTTCAAGTCCAGCCTCAGGAGACACATCCCTCCCTCTGGGGCCCCTTCCCTCATCTCCAGCCCCCACTCCCTACCCCCATCCCCCATCCCCCAGAGCTTGGCCATCTCTAGTTAGGGGGTGGAGAATCAGATTTGGAGGGAGGGAGACTGACCCAGCTCCTGACCTGTAACCAGCTGAAGACTTGTGGAGTTTTTGTGGTTTGCTGAGGGTGAGGGGTAGGTGAGGGGCTGGAAACCTCCCTCTTATTATAGAAAAGCCCTGGAGGGAGGAAGCCTGATGTTCAGCCCTTCTAACTCAGAACCCTGGAGTTTCTGGAAGCTGGTAGACAGAACTGGGGAGAGAACCCCACCCAGGCCAGACATCTGACTCCCTTAGTGAGTTGGAGGACCTAGGGTGGCCTCTCTGCCTTTGCCTGCTTCAGATGTTGGGCTGCTGGAGAGCTGTCCCCGTGGCCTTGCTCAGTGCAAGGGAGAGAAAGATCACCTCCCAGTGACCTCCCCAAGCCCTGAGGGGTATGAGTCCGTTTCCAGAGCTTACGTGTCAGTCATTCTGCAAACGCTCGGAGGGGCCCAACTGACTTGTCTCACTGTCCCCAGTGACCCAGGCTCATCCAAGGGTGGTTCCAGCCTGGGCATAGAAGGCAGTGGGGGGTGGGGGTGGGCAGTATTATTTGGGATGGTCCAGCCATGGCCTCCAGTGGGGGCTGGGGAGCCACTGCGCCTGCCCCGGTCAGCAAGGAGCAAGCACACTGAGAGCTGGCAAGCTTGTGTCATTTGGTGGACTTGATGAAGAGGGGCTACGGAGAGTGAAGAGCAGCAAAAACAAAAAGACTTCTGCCTCCACTGCTCTGCGGGGCTTCTGGGAATCAGCATTCAGCCCGGGCTGCAAGAAGCTGCAAAGCCCTCTGGGTACAGGCAGGTCCCTGGTGGGATGCTGGACCTTGGCTGGACTTGGTCCAGGAAGGCGTTAATTTGTCAGCCCTTCGAAGCCGCCTGGGCACACTGTGGGCTGGGGGGTGCACCTCAGCCTGTGGGGACTTGGAGCTTCAGGGGAATAATGCAGAAAGCCAAGCTCTTCCACAGATAAGCCAGCCTTACAGGCCATGGGAGCTGGGAGCCAGCAGCCGGGTCTTCCCCCGCCCCGTCTCTGCACCGGTAACTGGTGCCTCTCCCTGTTCTGTGAGCATCGCCCAGCGGGCCACCCCCTCCCTGGGCCCACAGGGGCTGTCAGGGGGAGACTCAGTGAGAATGTAGCATCTTGTTCAGCCCAGATTAGCTGTCCTGGGTTCTAGGCTCTCTGCCTCTGGGAGAGAGGGAGAGAGAGGGAGGGGAATGGGGATCCATTGTTCGTTAACCTGTATAGAATATTTGGCTTTCTGTTCTTCACATGCATGTATGTGTGTGTATATTCTTTCCCATCAATTGGTACAATTTTTAATAAAACCTTTTAAAGCAAAGCTGGTCTTTCTTTTTCAAGGTGTGATAAAACTCCAAGGGGATCCCTTAGGGAATTAGAGACTCCTGACTTGTTTTTGGCTGCTGTTCTGAGTTAGCCCCAGGCTCCCTGCTTTTGTCAGGACTTCCTGTCCCCTCTGGGAGTGGAGAGGAGCCCGTGCTGACCTCACTAGTAGCACGGGAGAGGCCCCACGAGGTGGAAAAACCCGGGCTTTGAATCCAGACTTGGATTTGGATCCGGTTTCAGTGTTCACCAGCTGAACGATCTTGGGCAAATGATGTCCCCTCTCTGAGCCTACTGCTTTTCCATGAGTACGTGTCAGCAACGCTGGTCTGCAGAACAGAGGGGAAGGGCAGAGGCCCTCAGTGGGGGCAGCCTCGGTGACCCCCAAAATGCCTAGGAGCCCCTCTACCGCCCACCCTCCTGTCCTGTGTCTAGCTGGTCTTTGGCTTCCTTTTATCAAGGCAGCATCTCAGGAGGTGTGCTGGTTGGAGGGGGACTTCTGGCTTGCATTTCTTTGTGGATTAACAAGGTGTCTGACTCAAAAGGGTCATTAAAAGCCCTTGACAGAATTCTGAAAATCCTCAGAAAAAGCCCCACTTCTGGTCCTAGGAGCAGTGAGCTTCAAGCTAAAGGGCCAGGTCGCCTTATCCATGCGGGCTCCCTGTGATTTAGGAGGCCTTCTGCTCTCCAAGGGCCAGCTTTGGACTCCAGTTCCTACCCTCACAGATAGTGGGAGCTGTCATGTCAATTGCCGTGCCTGGCCTCTTCATTTTTAAAAATAGTTTATTGATTTTATTGATTTGAGAGGGAGAGAGAGTGTGTGAGTTGCGGGGTGGCAGAGGGAGAGGGAGAAGCAGGCTCCTCCCTGAGTAGGGAATGATCCCAGGACCCCAGGATCGTGACCTGAACAGAGGGCAGATGCTTAACCGAATGAGCCACCCAGGCGCCCCTTACCGCTTCATTTTATGCATGAGTAAACTGAGGCCCAGAGAGGGGATGTAATTTTCTCTTCAGGCTTTTTAAATAGCTGAGTCAGTCAGAGGGGGGCTAACTCCATCCGCCCAGGTTTCCATCTGGAAATAGCAGTGCTCTTGCCCAGATCTGCAGGGAAGCCAAAATTTGTCTGTTTTTAATGCCAAATAACTGCCTCTTGTCCTGTAAAACATGGCACTTCTGACCACTCTATATTTGGACAGATTTATTTTTACTGGAGTGTGGTAGAAGCGGGGCCTGGTGCCACATCCGGGTGTTATTGTACATTGCACGTGCTGGGTTGTAGTCGAGCCCATTAAGCAGCTCCTCTGAGGTATGCGGGGAATTAGTAGGTAATTCGGTGAGAGGAATGTCTTTCAAGTCATCCACCGCTACTTAGGGCAAGGCTGCACTCAGTTGCCCAGGCTAGAAACCTCAGAGCCCACCCTTGTCCCCCACCTCTCCCTCCCTTTCTCCCTCTCTGATCCCTCCGGAGGAAGTCCCTTGAGATGGCAAAGGCACAACTGCCTAAGTCTGAACCCAGGCTCCGAAGCTTACCGGCTAAGTGGCACTGGGCAGATCATAGTCTCCCTGTGCCTCAGTTTCCTCATCTGTAAAAGGAGACTAGTACCTACCTCATCAGGTTGCTGTGAGCATTAAACGTGTGAATACATATAGTGGGCTTGCAGTAGTGCTTGGTACATATTGAGTTTTCCATAAATGTTCACTGTGAATATTATTAATAAGATTATTGCTTTTATTATTTTTATCTGTAGGCAGCTGATCCATAAGCTCCGAGCATTCTTACTTAGAAGGGTCTCTCTATTTTTAAAAAAAATTTTTTTTATTTTTTATTTTTTTAATTTATTTATTTGTCAGAGAGGGAGGGAGAGAGCACGAGCACAGGCAGACAGAGTGGCAGGCAGAGGCAGAGGGAGAAGCAGGCTCCCTGCCGAGCAAGGAGCCCGATGTGGGACTCGATCCCAGGACGCTGGGACCATGACCCGAGCCGAAGGCAGCCGCTTAACCAACTGAGCCACCCAGGCATCCCGTATTTTTAAAAAATTTTTATTTATTTATTTGAGAGAGGGAGAGAGAGAGAGAGAGTGTGTGTGTGTGTGTGTGTGTGTGTGTGTGAAAGAACACAACTGGTGGAGAGGGAGAAACAGACTCCCCACTGCGCAGGAAGCCCAATGTGGGGCTCGATCCCAGGCCCCCAAGATCATGACCTGAGGCAAAGGCAGAAGCTCAACCGACTAAGCCACCAGTTACCCCTCAGAAAGGTCTTTTGCACCAATCCTCTTACCATCTCTCCACATCATCTTCATATACCTCTTCACCTGGACAACTGCAGAGTCCCCTAACTGGTCTCTTTGCCAGCCCCGTCCCTCCCACAGCATGTCCTCGGCCGCCAGGAGAACTTTCTACAAGACAGACCCAGTCCCATCACTCCCTACTGGAAAAGCTGCTGTAAGGGATCAAGTCCACATTCCTTAGCCTGCCTCTCCAGCTACTCCCTTGTATTAGTATTCCGTATTTGTCTTCTTGTGCATTCTGCACAACAAATTATCCCAACAGTCAGCAGCTTAACCACTAACATTTATTATTTCACAGCTTCTGTGGGTCAGGGCTTCAGCACTCAAAATGACAGCTTTGTGTTGAGAGGCTAATATTAAGGTGGGGATTCCCGGATTCTAGAGCACCCCTTTAATTTCCATGAAGTCAACTGTACAAGCCCAGCGGCAGGGCGTGGGGAGGGAAAGGGAAATGTAGTAAGGATACAGTGCGGCAGGTGGGTCTCCTGCCCTCCAATCAGCGAGCATGTGCCTGGACTGAGTGTGACACGGGAACACGCATGACAGCCCTTTTCTGGCCTCATATCACACCAGCATCTTATCACACTCAGAGATAAGTTTTTCTGGTTCAGGATAGCCCTAAATGTCAGTGGTTTCCTCCACTGCTCCACGGGAGCAACAGAATTGTCCTCCAACCTGAAGGAGAGGCTGGCTGGCTGGAATTTCCTGAGAAGTGATGTGTCTGCTTGTGGCCCTTCATGGGTGTCAGATTGGATTTCCAAGGGCACTTTCTACTTTCTGTCAGTTTTTTGCCTTACGGGAGGTTTTACGGCCGGTTCCTGTGGAAAATGAGACTATAGAAATTGAAAAAAAAAAAAAAAGAGAGAGAGAGAGAGGGACCTGGGTGGCTCAGTTGGTTAAGCATCTGCCTTTGGCTTGGGTCGTGATCCTGGGATCCTGGGATCGCGCCCTGCTCAGCGGGGGATCTGCTTCTCCCTCTCCCTCAGCTCGTGTTCTGTCTCTTGCTTTCTCTCTCTCAAATAAATAAATAAATAAATAAATAAAAATATTACAAATAGAAAATGAGACTCAATCTGACCAATCAGCCCAGCTACCCTGCCCTTAATCTTCTACTTCCCAGGAGAAGTTTTTGCCCTCTTGAATGGGCAGACTCACCATGGAGCTGGAACTGGGATTGCCCCGAAGAGTGAGAGGAGAGTGATGGAAGTGGTGTCCTGTCCAGCTGCTGCTTTTCCTGCCATTCAAAGTCCTTGGCTTCCATTCTCCTCTGCAGGTGAGTCTGTCACTAGCATTTGAAGTCAGGTCAGGCCCTGCTCACTCGAGAAGAGGAGATCAGCTGAGCGAGTCCATGGTACTGCCTGAGGCCCTCACCATGAGTGACACCCCACTTCAAGCCCACGCACAGCTTTAAAAGAAACAGGCCACGTGATCCCTGCCCTCAGAATTAGGTCTCAAAGGAAATCCAGTTGCTATGTAGCAGTGGAAACCCTACTTGACTAGGATTAAGGAGACTAGGTTTTTAAGATGACTTTGTCCCTAACTGCCTCAATGACTTTGGGCAGGGACCTGACTTCACCTCTCTTGATCCTCGGTGTCCTTCCTCATCTATAAATTGGGGTGGGACCAAACCCAGCATTTTTATTCAGCAGTTTCTGTGTTGGGTCTTGAACTCTTGAGATTCTGCTGGAAACCATCTAGGAATCTTCTCCTCAGGAGATGACACAGAATATAGAGTTTCTAAGAATCTGGGATTCCAGGAAATTTACTGAGTCTCTTTATCTGTCACTTGGTCCCCAGGTTTAGGAACTCTAATTTCGTCGTAAAGGAAAAAAGAATGAGTACCGCAAAAACTTAGAAACCAAAGCCAGTCCTTTCCTCATTCTGTCCCCGACTTTGCTCATACCACAAGAAGTGGTATTTCTTGGGTAATACCCAAGGGTACCTCTCCCTCCTGCACAGCTCATCCTTGCCTATACCGTGAAGGAGGGTGGCGCAGTTCCTGGAGGCACTTGTGTTCCTTGTGCCACATTCTTGATTCCAGAGATCCACCCTTCTCCATCGTCAACACACCCAGAGACTAAAGCTGTGACCACAGTCTGCCCTTTGGGAGACCACCATCCCCGCCCGGCCCAGACGGGGTATCTGTGGCTACAGCCATCTTTGCACACTGTCTAGCTTATCTAGCTTGAAGTGGGGGCGATGAGCCTGGTGCCTTTCTATAAACTCAGGGAGGAAAGGGGCTTCTGGCTCAGATGTCCGTGCTGAATGAGCTGGTAGGAAGCAATCAGACGTTGAAGGTGAAGGAGAACATGGCCTGTGGCTGTGGGAGACCCAGAAGCTGTCAAGGGCAAAGGCCTGGGAGCTCTGTGCACCCCAGATAAAAGGTTCTTGTTTTACACCTGAGTAAGCCCAGGGTTCTGCTCAGTGATTCTATCTTTGAAGTGGAGAGGGTTCAGTGGCTGGTGGCAACCTCATTTCTAACACATCATTACATTTGCCAAGTGCCCTTGAGCACGGGGTGCAAACTTCATAGACAATGTACACACACACACACACACACACACACACACACACAGGCTCAGGTGGCCTGGGCGCTGCTTTAAACAGTGACCACAGAAAAACCCGTGAGCCCCCAAGTCTGATAGATCAAGCCTTGGGTCCAGGGTCCCCTTGCCTGAGCCATAGGGCTTGGTACCACCTCAATGTGTTGCTGTTTATTGCCAGTCCAGATACATAACTTCAGATCCCTCCTTGAAATGCAGAGAAGAGCCAGTGACATTTCATTGACTAGAGAAACTGAAATCCACCTGGAAGATTGGATCTCACACCCCCAGGACCACCTCTCACCACTGGCAATCACCACATACTCATTGCCCTGACCACCAATGGGCAATCGTACGTGAATGGCTCTGTGCACGTCTAGATAGACCACAGGCTTCCTCCCAGTGGCAGGAACTGGTCTGTCTCATTCCCCACGAGATCCTCACTATCCAGCAAATAACCTGACATTTGCGAGATGCCCAGAAAGCTTTGTAGAAGGAAGGAGTGGAGAATAACAGAGGAATAAGGTGAGTATCGACGGGATGTCCAGCCAGATAGGCTCTCTACCACCATATTCATCTCTGAACTACCCCCTGAGGAGTCCCAGTGGGCCCAGGCTTTGAGTGGTAAAATCAACCTTGTTTCCTTTTTCTCCCCCAGCCAAAGTCTGGAAGTCAGATTCTGCATACTTTCGAGAAAACTGCTCACTTCAGTGAGATTCAAAGCAGCAGTTTGGGGGCGGGATTGGGGAAAGGGCATCCCCCCACCCCCACCCCATGCCCGCATTGTGACAGGTGGGTGGGGAGCAGTTTAGCACGGTGGTCCCGGCAGAGGGCCACCCGCCTTACTGAGTGTTGGCCATGAGCGGAGCTCAAGCTCCCCAAACGTCTGTGGGTCCCCAGCACCATGGTGAAGGTGCTGCCAATGGCTGTGGGTGCCTGAGGGTGCAGCCGGGGTGGGCTGAGTCAGCAGCCTGCCAGCTTCCCTCTGGCACTGCTCTGCCAGCCACAACCCTCCCTCTCCTGAACAGGGGCCATGAGGGGGAGATGTGGTCTAGGCTGCTCTGGTCTTTTCTCCCGCTTACCACCCACACCCACAATCTGGGATGAGAAGGGAAGAGGCTTCAGGGAGCACTGACACAGAAACAGCTTGCAGTATTTAGATGTTGGGAGTCCAAGGAAGTTCTGTCCAATAAACTCCCCCTCGGATACTGCTCTTGCTTCCAGTCTCTTCGGCCTGCCTCTTCCCAGCACTGGCCCAGGAGCACATGTGTCCCTTTGCAAACCACAGCAACTCTATTTTTTTTTTTTTTTTTTAAGTTCTTTGCTCCACCATGAGCCCCAGCCAGAAGCTCCCCCCACCGGGAGCCTCCTGGGAGCCTGACACAAAGAGGTAGCCTCTCTCCAGTGGTCTCCTCTCAGACCCTTGAAACCTGTGTCAGCGCTCCTTCCCGCTCCCCCTGCGTGTCGCCTCGGGGACTGCCAGTCGCTGGCTCCCTGCGCACAAAGGCTTCTCTGTTTCGGGCCAGGCTGGAGTCACATGCTTTCACTCTTAACCCCAGAGCTTTAAAACTAAACACCCACCCTCTTTGGCCCCAGATGACCCTGTTTACGTCTGCTGAGCCAATGGCAAACAGCAACAGTAGGGAAAACTTCTGTCAGGAGAAACTTCTCGGCTATTGGTGTGAGAAAGCAAATCTTCACTTTGTATAACATGAGGTCTTTGAGAAGTTTTGGGAAACGACTTACAGGGAAAAAAAGAGAGAGAGAGAGAGAGAAAGCCAGCAGCCTGCCCCAACTCCTCTGTTTTCTAGAGTGTCTCTTACCAGAGACCTGTGGGGGAGGGGGAGGGAGAATCGGGTGCAGGATAAAGCTCGAAATAAACAGAAAATGGTGAGCAGGATTTTCACGGCTGAGGGGGAAAGCCGTCCAGATTTTCTCATTGAGATCCTACTTGGTTTAACCCTTAAGGAGGATATTTTTATGAAGGATATTCTCTTTGTTCCATGTCACGGGAGATATGAAAGAAAGATTTCCTTCTTGGTTTTGAGGAGTAACCTGTGAAGCTCTGGAGGCTCTGGAGAGGTGGTCTGGATTGATCCACTTCAAAGTTTTGGGTCAGAAGTACTTGCTTTTCTGTTTTCCCCTGAAGATTCCTTTTCTTTCAGTCTATGTGGTAGCCCGCGTGAGTTGTGAAGGAAGTCAAGTTTCCTTTGATTGTTCTTATCCTGGATCAAAGCGGTAGAAGTTGAAGGGAAAACACCAGAGCCCAAAAATGGTGGTAACATTGGAGACTCCAGATTAGGGAGCGGGGGTGGGGCCAAGCAAGCCAGTTCCACAGCCTCGTCCTCAGCCTCGTTCTCATCCTCGTCCTCATCCTCGGGGTCAATGAAATTCTCTAGGCGGGGAATGGCAAATGAGTTTCATCTGGAGTGAGAAACCGGCAGCCAGCAGTGTTAAGAAGGATTCTGATGCTCTATCTAGGCTTAGCAGAAAAGGGCACCACGACTAATGAACAATGTCTGCTGGGCACGGGAAGAGGAACGAACAGTACACATTTGCTACCTCTGTCCTTCCTAGTGCCCTCTTGGAAAGTTAGATTATGCTATATACATAAAGATAAGTAACAAAATGCAAAATGGGCAGGAGGAGATGGTGGATGAGAGAAGACATAGCTATGGCAGAAACAGTGGTGCTTGTGAAACATTATATTTGGTCCTGCATAGTAGGTGGGCCATGTGACAATTAAACATGAAGGAGCAATGAAATAAAAGCAGAAATGATGTGTGTCGCTTCCAGGCGGGGGCAGAAAATGCCCTTGTGCCATTCTTTACTCTCTCTTTCCGTGTTCTGTGATTGGGGAGACACCTTGCTCCAGATAGGACAGCTACAGCATGGTGTCACCTGTCACCTCGGGTCTCTTTTTTTTTTTTTTTTTTTAAGATTTTATTTGTCAGAGAGAGTGAGCACAGGCAGACAGAGTGGCAGGCAGAGGCAGAGGGAGAAGCAGACTCCCTGCTGAGCAAGGAGCCCGATGTGGGACTCGATCCCAGGACACTGGGATCATGACCTGAGCCGAAGGCAGCCGCTTAACCAACTGAGCCACCCAGGCGTCCCATCACCTCGGGTCTCTAAAGACTATGTGGAGTAGAGCCCTTGGCCAACCTGGAATGAACACCCCACATAAGAGAGAAATAAGCTTTTCTTGTGTCCACTGGAATTTTAGAGTTACTGTATTACTGCAGGATACGCTGCCTTATCCCTGCTAACATAGCTAACAGAGAGGACAGTTTTTTCTTTTCTTTCTTTCTTTTTCTTTTCTTTTCTTTCTCTATTTTTAATGTGTTTTTTTTTATTAACGGTTTTATTTATTTATTCAACAGAGAGAGAGAGATCACAAGTAGGCAGAGAGAGGAGGAAGCAGACTCCCTGCTGAGCAGAGAGCCCAATGTGGGGCTTGATTCCAGGACCCTGAGATCATGACCTGAGCCCAAGGCAGAGGCTTAACCAACTGAGCCACTCAGGCGCCCTTCTTTCTCTCTCTCTCTCTCTCTTTTTTTTTTCTCCCCATACTGGAGATCACTATTTAAAACAAAACAAAACAAAAACAAAAACACCTTGAAAATCAACTCCGGCATATGTGAGAGTCGCCAGTCCAAAAGACACCAATTGTGAAATAGGGATTCAAATTCTGCAAAATAGTGAAAGTAATTTGAACACATAAACAAAATACAAATAGGGTATATTTTAAACATAACTTCCAGTACTAGTACTTACTATACCAGTATGACCACCTGGGGCCAGACAGGATGGCCAGAAGTATCAATTGTGGAAAGAAGAAAAAAAGGCTTCAGATGATAGTCCCTCATGTTAGGGTACGCTCATTTTAGGGTACTAGGGCTGGAGAAATCTAGACAGAAAAGGTAAAAGAGACTGGCAATTTAATCATATGTTGAAGGATTTCTTAGGGAAAAGTGCCAATTACCCTCAATCACAATTAACAAAGTATTTCCATGCCAGAATCTATTCACCAAACTCTGCCAGAATGTTTGTACAGATGGTTCGGTTTATACACTTGTTAAACACAGGACTTATTGATCCGTTTTTTGCTTTTCTTCTCAACTGCTGTTCTTCCTTCTTCCCACCACAACAATGAATATTTGCACTACTGTGCAATTGCCCAATCTATTCTCCCTCTGCCCTGGGCCACTGCCCATCCCCATACTTCTGAGGCCTGTGCAACATTCACAGTGATCATAGCCATTTAAGGTTTTGCTCCTTGTTCTTACGTTCGATAAATCTTTGCATCTCTGATTTTTTTTTTTTTAAAGAAGCCTTCCTAGAAGTTCAATTTCTGAGTTGGAGATGGAAGGAATGATAACTAGTATATTAGAACCCACCCACCCCATCCAAATCTCAAAGATTTAACACAAAAAAGTTTTCTCACTCACACATCTGTCTAATGTGAATGTTTGGTGGAGTGGCCTTCAGCATGGTGATTCAGGGACCCAGGTTCCTTCTAATTTGTCACTTGGCCAACTTTAGCATGTACCTTCAAAGCCATTACAAATGGGGGGAAAAGAGGGTGGAGAAGGCACGTCTGCTTGGAAATGATACACACCACCCCCATTCATTTTCCATGAGTGAGTCCTTGTCACATGGGACTGTGCTTACTGTAAGGGGACCTGGGGAATAGAGTCCCTGGCTGGGTGGCCACTCCCCAACATCATCCACACGCTATGGAAGGACACAGAATTGTTGCTCAGCTAACCATCTCTGGCCATAAAGGGCCTTCCAAGTCCATGTGTATTAATTCTGCAAGGAAAGTCCCACACACTTTTAGGTCACGCGATTGACTAATGTGGTCACAGTTTCACCACTTACTTGATTCCCTTTCTTCTCCCATCACTAGGCTCAAAGTGAATCACTTTGATTCCAATGGTGTGAATTCCTGCCCTGTGAACATCTTTCCCCTTCCACTTTTACCCAGTGTCTTGACAGTCTTGCTTAGTGGAAATTTCCATCCTGACTCCTCTTCCCTTTTGCGGGACAAGAAGTAATTTTTGCTGACTGCTCTCATTTGCAGCTCTGTCCTTCTCCTGCTCCAGGGTGCCTTCCCCCTTTCTCCAGAAGCTGAGCAGATAATCCCGCCCGCTGCCATTTGAGCCTTCTCTACAGGGCTTATGCTTTGGGACCTCCCTGGAAACCATCCCCCTCCCAGTCCTTTGGGATTTCGATTTTCAGAGCGTGTTCCTGCTGGCTCTGGGCCTACAGTTCACCTTGTCTCCTGTATGGTTTCACTTATTTAGTCCTATCCCCAGATCCAGGGATGGTGCACATTCTGTCTTTGGCTGGCTTCAGTGCTGATCTTGAAAGGAAGACTTGGAGCTCAGAGCTCATCCTTGGGCCTGCCAGGCACTCCTGAAGTAGGTGGTTGTGTCTGGCCTGGTACTTCTAGCCACGCAGCCCCAACCCCAGGTCCTGTTGACTCATTTTATTTTATTTTATTTTATTTTATTTTATTTTAAAGATTTTATTTATTTATTTGACAGAGATCACAAGTAGGCAGAGAGGCGGGGCTCGATCCCAGCACCCTGGGATCATGACCTGAGCTGAAGGCAGAGGCCTAACCCACTGAGCCACCCGGGCCGCCCCTTGTTGACTCATTTTAATAGAGAGGAAAGAGGGAGAGCAGGGCAGAGGGATCACGTTACCTGCGTCCGTGCACTGTCCTGGACCTTGCACTAGGCTTTCTGGGGGTAGTTAGAATTGACTGAGGGCAGTGCGGAACAGCGATAATGCCTTGGGAGAGCTGGAAAACTCCTGATTTGGGCCACGAGGGACTGCCCCACATTCTCAGCTTGAAGACCTCTTCCAAGACCCCTGGGATCCAAGGTTCTTCCCGGGGAAGAGCCTCAGCTGCTAAGCTTCACCCACAGGAAGGCCGCAGGTGAGCAAGTTCCCCTTGGTCACTGGCCACCAGGAAGTGTACCCGGAAGCAAGTTGTGAAAAAATCTGTCACTTTCTCTCAGAATTGGCCACTTGCAGATGCTCTAACGGGAGATGCTAACATTCTTCCAGTCCCTCCCTTTCTTTTTTTTTTTTAATAGATTTTTTAAAAAAGATTTTATTTATTTATCTGACAGACAGAGATCACAAGCAGGCAGAGAGGCAGGCAAGAAGAGAGAGGAGGAAGCAGGCTCCCCGCTGAGCAGAGAGCCCAATGCAGGGCTCGATCCCAGGACCCTGAGATCATGACCAGAGCCAAAGGCAGAGGCTTTAACCCACTGAGCAACCCAGGCGCCCCCAGTCCCTCCCTTTCTGAGCTTCTCCCTTGGAAAAGCCTCTGAGAGTCTACTTCACGCAGGGCATTGGCAAAGAGATGCCACAGCTAGGGCTTGGCTGATTTCTGACCTGCTTCATACTTCAGATACTCCCCCCACCTGCTTTCAGGACAACCCTCAGGAACTTTTTTTTGGTTGGGGGTGGGGGAGGGAAAAAGAAAGACACCAATTTCCTCGAGAGAGGTGGGGTAGGGGAGCAGCCGAGAGAAAGCTGCTCTGTCTGGAAAGGAAGCCAGAAAGGAAGACAGAGTCTCTTTGAACTTCTCCCACCGAGCTGACGGGAAAATTGCAAAAACACCATCAGACTGGATCAGGATGCAAGGGAGCAACCAGGAAGGCATGGCTCCTTTGAAGGTTTCCAGCTCTGCATGAGGTACAGCTTCTGGAAGGGAACACCAGCTGCAGTGAGGCACAAACCTGGCTGCTCCTACCCCACACTGGAAACAGGCTCAATGGTGTTTTTGGAGACTCCCCCACAGTCCCCAGAGCCAGAGCAAAGGTGCATGCAAAGCAAAGTAGAGGCTGATGAGCTAACCCCCACGCCCGCCCCCAGGGAACCAGGGAAGATCAGGCAAGGACCAGGTGAGGAACACAGGGGTCTGCAGAGAGAAAGGGGAATTAAGCAAGGACAAGGACCATCCTGGGTCCTGGAGAGACTGTGCCAGTGAGTCCCAGTAATGACTCAGAGGGACTGGGACTGGGAAGGTCATCACTGGCCTAGGCAAGGGGCACTGGAGGGGTGAGGGGTATGAGCCGAACACTCTAAGTCATTTGTGGGACACAGCGCAAAATGCAAATGCAGCACCAATTCTTCAATGGTGAAGAATTTTTTTTTTTTAAGATTTCATTTATTTATTTGACAGAACAAGCAGGGGGAGTGGGAGAGGGAGAAGCAGGCTCCCCTCTGAGCGGGGATCCAGATGCAGGGCTCAATCTCTGGACCCCAGGACCATGATCTGAGCTGAAGGCAGACACCCAACCAAATGAGCCATCCCAGGTACCCCCAAATTATGAAGAATTTAAAGATGGCAACAGCAGATATGAAACCAAGTGCAGGATCCTTGTGTGTTCAGGTCCCTATGCATCTGGTTCCAGTGGGGTGGTGAAGCCACCCCCAGGTGTGAGGTGTCCAGAGTGGAAATCCTGCAAGCTCCTGTGTAAACGGGCACCAAAAAGATGAGTCCAGTCTGTAGAAGTGAAGGCCAGGAGTGGGGGGGAAAGTCACACTCCCTCAGGAGTCTTTCGGTTTTAAAAAATATGGGGAAAAATAAAGACTGTCCATTAACAACACGTTTTTAACTTTTTAACAGCCCTTCACATCTCTAAATCCATATAACAAAGGTGACAATTTTATGAGCCAAGTTATGCATAGCACATTTTATGTTCCTAAACGACCTAAGTGATTTTTGTAGGTCCTTAAAGGACACTAAAAAAGTAAGCACAGTGGAGGAAAAAGAAAATCCTGTGTATTTTTATTTCTCCATCAAATGACCATATTTCTTGTATGGAAAAAGTTCATCCTTCTTCTTCCCCCCATTCCTCCTTTTGTCCAAAATGTCAGGACATTTCTCACCCCTGGTCCAGACCAGTTTTGTTTGTGACTTGTCACTGTGTCTTCTCTCGTGGTTAGAGCTGACTCTCCAGTGTGGTTAGAGCTGGTGTCACTTGGTGGACCCCATAGTCTCCCCACCCTCAGATGGGCAGTTATTCCATATAGCAAACTCCTTCTGAGAACAGAGTGCATGGAAAAGTGAAAAATCTAGTCCTAGAAAAACACATGTTTTTGCTCCTCAGCGGGACCTCTCCGAGGAGAGATGCACGGACCATCCCCTAAGATTTGGAGACTCTGTCCAGTGGAAGGATCTGTCTCCCCTAATGTCAGGCCAAACCAGCGAAACCTTGGCTCAACAAGACTGTGAGACCGTGGACCTTCTCAGAATAGGATGAGGGGTCAACTTGAGGAGACACGTGTGCTGCTAATCTACTTCATTGCCCGGGGGAGAGTGTCTGAGAGTGTCTGAGAAGTAAACTTAAAAAAAAGCCAAGAATTTCCTTTCTACCCAGCCAAGCCGTTTCTATCACCAACAGGAACAGCTTCCTAGCAAAGAGACTTAGGAGAGCCCTCAGGTTGACTCCCCTGACACTCCTTTCCACTCCCTCTTCAGGGTGGCATTGCTGAGGTGGTCTAGACCCAGTGGCCCTGAAGAGTTTTGGAGGGACGGGACGAGAAAGACCCACTGGGGCCTCAATCTGAAGGCCAGAAATGAGGCCTGCCTCACCTGCTCTTCCTGCTGACGGACACCAGCCAAGCTTAGCAGCCTCCCTCATTCCTTGCCACTGCCCCACCCCCTACTCTCTACCCCTAGCCTGTGGGGCCACATAACAGCCTGGAACAGGAAGAGGCCCTATCAGGGACAGTCCCCCAGGGAGGACCAAAGGTCAGGGCCAGGGTCTGGGGACCCAATGGGAGGCCCTTCTCCACTGGCATTGACGGCAGCCAGCGGTGGGAGTGAGGCCAGAGGGTGGCAGCGGGCCCCAGGGGCAGGCCTCATGCCCTCATGGCCAGGGTGACTGAATCTGCCAGCTGTGGGGCCCGCCCGTGCCAAGTCTGCCCTGGCTCCGTCTAGTCGTAATGGATGCTGGCGCCAGGCCAGGCCCCCTGCCAGCTCCGGTCACACTCGGCTAGAGCGAGAGGCCCAGCCCATTAACTTCTCGCCAAGGCCCATTGTCTGGGTCCCTGCCCGGTGGTTTATTTACGTGGTTTATTTACTCCGGGCTGGCTGGACAGCCGGCCGGGCTGGGAGGAGGTGGCGGCGGCCAGGGGGGAGTGGGGCTCCAGGCTGCTTGTGGGAAGGGGCCAGCCAGGGAGCCCTGTGGGCCCGGTGGACAGGACGGCGGCGGCATCCAGAGCCCCAGGGCAGGGCACGCTGGGAGGGTGGTTTTTTTGTGTGTTGTTTTTTTTTTTTTTTAAAGCCACATCAAAGATTCCCAGTAAAGGCAGAGCAGGACACATGCTGTAGACATGGGATCCTTAACTCCCCGACAGTGGCTTTCAAATCCTCTACAAGAAGTTTTAACATTACATACGCTCTTCCATTTTTCTAAGTTGGCACTTAAACTTTTCATCCCAAGTTTAAATAGTTCTAAAGGATATGCTTTCTAGCATTTTATAAACACTGGCTTTTTTTCACCTTCCACGTTCTTCTGTTTGTCTATATAATCTTTATGACAGCCGTTAGGAAAATTCAAAGAAAAATCAATACTGATATTATAAAATAAAGATTTTTAATCTCTTTGAAATGTCCAGTGGAATCTAAATATCATGGAAATTTGATACCCTCCATTATCCATTTAAAGAAATGGAGAAACGTTCTAATTCTTTAACAGCTGGAAATTTACATCGTTCCCTTCCTTCCATGAGCTTGTATTTCCATTCTGCTCTCTTACGGATTTTCTCCACAGGTAATGTATTTTTTATGATTGACAATCTTTTACTGAGTAATACAGCAATAAAAACGTTTAAGTTAAAACTTGTTTGTTCATAAAGCTGTATTAATTTTTGTTTTGATTTTAGTTGTTACAAGGACTAATAGTCTATCGATGAGAACAATATAAATAATTATCAAATTTGACACCTATTAAACATAAAAAGCAAACTTTTATCAGAAGTGCAACTCAATGAGATGGGAAGGGAGGATTCTCGTCCACATCAGTGTGCATATATGTGGATGACAACTTCTTATTGCTAGACTGAAGGTTCAATGTCTATTTCATCCCCATGATTAAAACACTGAGATTTAAACACTGAGAAACCTTGTTCACACAAGCAAACAAACAAATACATAATAGATGGAAACCAGTGAGCTTTGTTATAGAGTGCCATTCGATTCTCTGAACTTCCAAATTATATACTTCATATTATTATCACATCTTTTTTAATGATCTGTTGACAATGTGATTAGCATCTCCTTCCATTTTGTTGAAAGCAAAAAGAAACCATCTGACTTGCAAAAAGACTTGTTACCCCATCCTTAGAGTCCCTCAAGGTCTCATACCTGCTCCACAATGCAGTGCTTCCAATGAGGTTACAATGAGTGAGAGATGCAGCTCTCTCTTGGAAAGCCCTGTTTAACCCGACTCGCATGGAAAGGGGGGGGCATGCCTTCTCTTAGGTGCCTTTGCAGGAAGATCACTTTTAGGAAAAAGCATAGGAAATGGAGAATCAGAAAATGTATTCTCTTCAAACTATCTCTTGTCACAATTCCTGGGGTATGATACCCCAATTTTATGAATAAGACTGAAAGTTTACTTGAGGATCAGAACTCACATTTTGATTTCTCTGCTAGAAGTGAGCTAAAAAACCAATATGATTTAAATATGCAGGTGCCTGTGGTCACTGCTCCAGTTCTTCCTGCCCTCAGACTGCCCTTAGCAGAGCTAACTTCCCTTGCTCAGGCTCCTACCTTCAACTTGCTACTCATAATTACCATTTACTGAGGGTTCACTGAACTAAGGGAGGAGAAAGCAGCTGGAGCCTGGGAGAGACCCTGTTCATCCCAGTTAGAAACATTCGTCTCTCTCAGGGTCCTAGCAAGATAGTTTCCAACAAACTGGCAAAATTTTAATAGGTGTCCCTCGCGGGGCACCTGGGTGGCTCAGTCGTTAAGTGTCTGCCTTCGGATCAGGTCATGATCCCAGGGTCTTGGGATTGAGCTCCGCATCAGGTTCCCTGCTTGGTGGGAAGCCTGCTTCTCCCTGTCCCTCTGCTTGTGTTCCCTCTCTTGCTGTGTCTCTGTCAAATAAATAAATAAAATCTTAAAAAAAAAAAAAGAGGTTTCCCTCCCATATAGTTGTATATTTATAAATCATATACATGTACCACTGTCAACCCATTTATTGTGTGGTTTAAACATTGAGATTTTGCAAACAAAAATATATCAATAAAATAAAATATATTTTATTCCCTAGCCCCATGGATTGCCTCCCGAAACTTCTTTGGAAGTGGATGCCTTAAGAGCTTTCGTTCAGGGTTCCTCTCAAAAACCCAGGAAACATGTGGGGGAAGAGCAGGAGGTGGTACTGGAACCTTCCTTCTGGCCCTCTCCAAAGCATGACAATCCATCATTCTCCAGCCCATATTTACTAAGATTCTGTGCCAGGCACTGTGTGCGTTCCGAGAATACAAAATGATACAATCTCTTGTTACACAATAGTTCGAATATAGCTAATACAACTGAACTATACAGTTAAAAATGGCAAAGATGGACAATTTTATGTTATGTCGTTTTTCCCACACACAGAAAAAGTCTCTGCTCTTAAAGAGATTATGGCATAGTGAGGGAAATGGAATTCACTCACTGGTTTATCTGGCAACTTTTAATTAATGGAATGCCAATCATGTCCGAGGCCCTGTGCAGGTGCTGGGGAGAAGCCTATAAGCAAAACCCAGGCATTGTCAGTCTCTTACAGAGCCGACCATCCATGACCCAGCAGGAATGGGCACCCACACTGCCCCAAACAGTAACTACTCACCACATGTGGCTGTTAAAATGAATTGAAATAAAATAAAATGTCAAATTCAGGGACGCCTGGGTGGCTCAGTTGGTTAAGCGGCTGCCTTCGGCTCAGGTCATGATCCCAGGGTCCTGGGATCGAGTCCCACATCAGGCTCCTTGCTCGGCAGGGAGCCTACTTCTCCCTCTGCCTGCCACTCTGTCAGCCTGTGCTTGAGCTCTCTCTCTCCCTCTCTCTCTGACAAATAAATAAATTAAAAAAAAATTTTTTAAGGGGCACCTGGGTGGCTCAGTGGGTTAAGGCCTCTGCTTTCGGCTCGGGTCATGATCCCAGAGTCCTGGGATCGAGCCCCACATCCGGCTCTCTGCTCCAAGGAGAGCCTGCTTCCTCCTTTCTCTCTCTGCCTGCCTCTCTTGCCTACTTGTGATCTCTGTCAAATAAATAAATAAAATCTTAAAAAAAAATTTTTTTTTAATGTCAAATTCAAACACCAGTCTCACTAGTCAAATGTCAAGTTCTTGATAGCCACAGCCAGCTAGTACTAGCCAGCATAGCTAGAGAACGTTGCAGAATTGCAGAATTGCAGACAGCCCTAAAACCCTGAGTGTGGTCACTGCCATGGCTAGGATGTCAGCTCACCTTTTTAGCCTCTCCAGTGCCTTGGTAGCGATCTGTGAAAGGTTGTTCCCTCTGGGCTGGTGCAGCCCATGCCAGGGATAAGACTTGTGAAACAGAGCGCAGTCCTGGACCCAAGAGAAGTCTAGTTCCTCTAGAACAGGAAGTGTAGATTACCCCGTGTTACCAGGTGCCCAGGGGTAAAAGACTTGGAAACTCCGAGTTATGGTCTAATCTCCTCTCCCGCCAATGTATCAGGCAGCTTCTCATGCTGTTTTTTCAGTCTCTCTCCCATCTCCGCACCAACTAAATACCCTTCATGGCCTGGGTAGAACACCACCTCCATGCTCCCCAAAGTCTTCCTTGAGCCCTTTGTGGGGGCTAATTAGCATTTATTGAGCACATACTCCTCTCCTGACCTGTGACTTCTCCTACCTGTGCCTGACCTGCCTTGACCCACTTTCCTGCCTTGTGTCACACATCAAAGACACCAAGAAAAAGACTTATTAAAGGAATCTATCTTTCCGTGCCTCAGTTATCCAACCTGAGAAAGGGTGAGGCTAAGCCTCCCAAGAAGTCTCTAGGGATTCTCTAAAGAAGCTGGAACGTAAACAGCCACCCACCCAGCCTAGCTCTTCCAGAAGACAGAGACATGGGCTGGTCTCACTCTTCCATGCATCAGAAAATCCCCTCTTCTGGGTGAGTTCCAGGAGGGGTAGAAACCTGCTGCCGGAGTTCTGGAGTGATAGAGATGTATCTCAGCAAAATACTTCCTCCAAACCTCTGGCCAGCAGCACCCTGCCCTCCCACCAACCTGCAGAACCTGCCCAGAGTTAGATGGTGATTTCTTCTCCTGCTTTCACAGCTGGGGCCTCATGCGGGGCAGCCTGAAGATTCGTCCTGATGTGGGCGCTGGGGATGCGATGGCCCAGTGAGAAGACAATCAGTTTTGGAGTTAGGCCTTGGTTCAGATCCTGATTCTGCCACCAGTCAGCCCAGTGATCCATGGGCAAATAACTCAACCCCTCTGAGCCCTTTTTTCTTTATTTGTAAACAGGACATTAGTACCTACTTCACATGTTGTTGAGGGACCTAAATGACAAGAAGTCTCTAAGGTGTGGTTTAGAGGTTGAGATCCTGGCTCTGTCACTTATTGGACATGGGACTTTAGACAAGTTACCTAGATGTTCTGCACCTCTGCTGCCTTTTTACATAGTAGGGGGACCATAGGAGAGCCGAATTTAGAGGGTTGTTGTGAGGATTGCTTAGTGTCTGACATGTGCTGAGAGCCCAGTGAGTGTTGGCATTTATGACCTCATGTTTCCAACAGGTGAGGTAAGCAAGGTTGTTAGTACTATCCCTGCCCAGTGGATCAGGTAGGATCACCTACTGGCTGTTGGGAGACCTGAATGAGAATCCAACTCCCCCACATCCTAGTCTGGCTTCAAATCAAACCCCTGGCCAAGACCTCGTGCTGGCTGGTTCCCTGGGCCCGGCCCCAGGCTCTCAGAGCTGCTAGATTGTCAACTGCTCATCCCTGAGCCATGGCTCCTGGCTTTGTTCCCTCTTAGAGGTCCCAAGGAGGCTCTCCATGTCAGTCTGTGGCTTTGTCACTTGTCCCTGCTAGAGTCTTCCCCACTGCCTTGGGAAGTTTCCTCTCCTTACTCATGCTTGAGGTTCACTTCAATGCCCAGGGGAGGGCATGCTAACCCCCTTGGTTGCTTGGGATTAGAGCAGCATAGGTCAGTGCAAGGAGTATTTGGGGTCGGGGGTGTGGTGATAGACCTTGGCTCTGGGTCCCAGCTATCCTGACAGCAAGAGTGTGATGAATATAAAGTGAGGGCCTGAGAAGAATTAAGCCTTGACCAAGTGATGGGGAGGCTGAGACTGGACCTCAGGAAGAGAAGAAAAGACCAAGATTTTTCACAGGTAGTAGGGACCTCCTCTCCTTTCCATTTCATAGATAAGGAAAATGACATCCATTTTGTCCATGTTATATAACTGCTTGTAAGAAAGGTTGGAACAATTACTGT
Source organism: Mellivora capensis (assembly GCA_004024625.1). Taxonomy (NCBI): domain Eukaryota; kingdom Metazoa; phylum Chordata; class Mammalia; order Carnivora; family Mustelidae; genus Mellivora; species Mellivora capensis. The sequence continues at coordinate 236,179 of PISX010000575.1, forward strand.
CTCTTGAGTGCCCACTTAGCTTTCCTTGCAGTGCTCAGTGCCCACTCATCACCCATTCAGAACACATGGTGTCTGGCGAGGCTTCGCCTCTTCCCAGCACGGCTGCCTTATTGCCAATGCAGGGCCTGGCCTAGAGGAGGAGGCTAAAGATGAGACCTGTTTACCCACCTTCCCTTGAAGGACCATCAGGATAATCGCATCATCACTTGCACTTCTTGTGTCCCCCATCACCACCAGAAGCCTGAAAATCTTGGGGATTCTCATCCTCCAGACTCTCACTCCCATATAACTCGTTAATTCCCTAAGCTGACTGTATGCCCCAAATCCTTCCACTTTGGTTCCTGGAACTCATAGTTGATTATCAGAAAAATCTCCCCCTATATTCACCTTTGCTCTGAAAATTCTTACACCTTCTTGCTCTAACAGAAACCTCCCTGCTCCCCAAAAGACAATTTCCTTGCAGCCACCCCCCTGTGGTGTGTACGTCTTCCCCTACTTTCCTCACACCAGTGTGCCCAGAGGTGGGGAGTTGTTCTCCTTGTTCCTGATGGCAATTTTTAGGATTTTTCTTTTTCTTCCTCCTACTTTTAAAATTCCAACCCCTTTGAAGGCCATACCGTTAGACCAAACCAGCCACCATCCCTTCTAGTTATAGACATTTACCATAATCTAGACCATTCCCACTCGTTCACAGAATATTCTAGTGCCAGGCTCATGATCTTCCTCTCCACTTCTGCTCCTTCCTTCCCTTCAAGATGTTAAACTTTATACTTTCATTCAAAAAATGTTGTTGAGTACTTGTTCATTGCAGCAGATACAGTTCTTAGAGTTGAGGGTATAGGAGTAAACCAGAGTGATAATGTCCCAGCCCTCGAGGTTCCTACATTCCCACAGGAGCAAGGACAATTCACAAATAAATAAGCAGTGCTTAATATCATGAGAGGCAGAGAAGCTACAAAAGGGAAAGAGGCAGATGAGGGCACAGTGGCAGGGGATGAAGGAGCTGTCTTAGAGATGGCAGAAAAGAAGGTCATTGACATGGATGACCCACCCAAACACCTGTACCTCCTGTGCATGGTCTTTTTCTTTTTTTAAGATTTTATTTATTTCACAGACAGATCACAAGTAGGCAGAGAGGCAGGCAGAGAGAGAGAAAGGGAAGCAGGCTTCCCACTGAGCAGAGAGCCCAATGCGGGACTCAATCCCAGGACCCTGACATCATGACCTAGCCAAAGGCAGAGGCTTAACCCACTGAGCCACCCAGGCGCCCCTGTGCATGGTCTTTGACCACCTCTCCCCACCAGACTCCTTCCCTCCTCTGCCATCGAGTCCTGGGGCTATAGCCTAGAACTGGGCACTGCTGAATTCCCACTCTCTGACCACCACCTCTTGGGTTTTAGTTCATTTACTCTATTCTTGGTCCCTTTTGGGACCTCCATTCCACTGAACTCACCCTCTTTCACGGTCCGTCCTTTACCTCCTTTATCTCCTCATGAACCTCCCTCTCCAGCTTGGATTCTGTGGCCTGTGACAGCACCGACCCTTTGCACCAGCCCTCCCCTCTCTTTCCCTTCTGTTGGACTCTCCTGACACATCTCGACCTTGCTTAACCCCAAAGCCCTACCTACACTGCACCTGCACCAAGTACCCGAACATCGCTGGGGAAAATTCTCAGCCGTGCTGACTAGCCACACTTTACATTTCTGACCACAAACCTCAAGTGGGCACTCAGCTTGCCCAGAGATCCTATTGCGTTTCTCTACTAAATTCACTGCCCCACTTTCCAGATGAGTGTTTCACATCTTCTCTCTTCTCCAACCCTCAATACCTCCTCCCTGTTCCCCACTGTTGGCTAACCACCTTGCCTTTTTTTTTTTTTAGATTATTTATTTATTTATTTATTTGACAGACAGAGAGAGAGATCACAAGTAGACAGAGAGGCAGGCAGAGAGAGAGGGGGAAGCAGGCTCCCTGCTGAGCAGAGAGCCCGATGTGAGGCTTGATCCCAGGACCTTGAGATCATGACCTGAGCTGAAGACAGAGGCTTTAGCCCACTGAGCCACCCAGGCACCCACCACCTTGCTTTTTATTTTGCTGAGGAAATAGATTCAACCTTAGGAAAAGTGCCTGTCTTCTCACCGTCACTGTTTCTGGACCCTCGTTCCCGCCTTCCTTTCTTACCATGGATGGCCTCCCCTCTGCGTCTGGACCAGCCACTCCACTCATGCACTAGATTCCAATGCCTTCATTACTCAAGGACTTCGCTGCCAAATCATCCTTCTCCCACCTCTGCTACAGGGCTGCTCCTCTCTATCAGATCTTTCTCATCAGCATAGACACATGCTGTCATCTCTCACACTTTAAGAAACTCTCTTTGACTCGCTTTAGCTCCTGCCCCATTTCCTTCCTCCCCACATCCTCACCCCCATTCCCGCTTAGCCCACCCCAGCTAACCTTCTGTCTCTGCCATGCTATTGAAACTGCACTTGTCCAAGTCCTCAGTGGCCTCCTGGTCAGCACATCCAAAGGTCAGTGTCCTGTTGTCTTATTCAGCTGGTCAGCCCCATTGGAACCACAGAGAAATGGCTCCTCCTTGAAACACTGGCGTCCAGCATGCCACAAGGGTCTGCTTTCCTCCTGCCTTGATGGCCCCTCTTTCTCAGGCTCCTTCACGGGTTCCTCCTCTCCTTTATATTTCTGTTAGCATGGAACGGGACTTCTTCCCTATTCACAGTCTCTCCCTCGTTAGATACCATCTAGGTCTGTGTTTTTAAATGCCACCGAGATGTTGGAATCTTTCAGAGGCAATGGGGAGCAGAGTAGCGAACAGAACAGCAGCTCTAGGTCTGGAGCGGCTGCCTAGGTGTAAATCCCTGTGCCGGCCCAATTTGCCATGTGACGTAGTCGGTAAGTAATCCTCTGTGCTTCGGTAAGATGGTACCTCACATAGGCTGTCCCCAGAGCAGAGTCTGAGACAAAGGCTTAAGTGTGAGTAGTTTTCTGGGGAGAACTGACCCAGGGAGCAGGAGTGAGGGAGAGGAAGAGTGAAATAGCAATGGAAGGCTGCTGATCAAAGGTGTAGGAACAAGTTGGCCGTCTGTAGGTGACTGTTGCTCAATCCTACAGGACCTTCAAGAAGCTTTATGAAATGGTTCAGATCCTGTGAGAAGAAGGAGGGGCACTTATCCATTGGCTCCTGCCAAGTTACCCCGTGGATGCGAACTCCCCTGTACTTCTTGGTGGTTCATGTATCAATGCCAAGTGGGTTTCATGGACGTCCTTCATGCCATGGTTTAAGGAGGTAAGAGGCATGTGAAGGGACATGGTAAGGCTGCATTTGCACGACACTGGTCAAGGCCTATGCAAAACTGGTAACCGCAGCAGTGGCTGGAACCAGAAGTGAGATGGGGGGCATCCAAAGTTGTACCTGAGACGTGCCTGGTACAGACAGGAATAATGATGGAACCCTCTTCACAGGGCTGCTGGCCCTTAACATCTGGTGATCTCCATACTGGTGACTCTGACCCTGACATTGCCCCTGCCTAGTAGACATCTCAGAGGCCTAGCTTGTCCAAAAGAGGGCTCTGATTCCCGGTCTGTCCCCCAACCCAACTTTTCTTCCAGCCTCCTCCACTGCAGTTCAATGGCCTGGATTCTCTCCCCGACCTCTCACATCCAATTTATCACAAACCATAGCTCCAAAATATACCCCAGTCTGACCTGCTCATTAACTTCTGTCACAAAGCAACCAGCCCAGGCCAAGTCACTCCCTCTCTCTGGCCCACTGCAGTGGCCTCCCAACTCTCTCCCATCTCTGCCTTGCTCCCTTACAGTTTATTCTCCCACAGGAGACTGAATGATAGTGTTACTCTCCTGATTAAAGCAACCCCCCACTAGCTTCCCATTATCATTTTTACTTTTTTTTTTTTTTTTTTTTTTTTTTTTTTTTTTTTTTTTTTTTTTTGCTTATGTTTGTTTTTAAGTAGACTCCACACTAAGCATGGAATCTAGTGCTGGGCTTGAACTCACAACCCTGAGTTCAAGACCTGAGCTGAGACCAAGAGTTTGATGCTCAACCAACTGAGAGTTTTATGTCATATTGGAACCATGTGACTGTATTACATATTTTAAAACAAAGTAAATACATAAGAATATATCAAAAGAATCACAGTCCTATTCAAGGGGTTCTCATTCTAAGGACTTTAAGATCTTTTTTTCAAGAAACTACAAGTGCTTGAGATCCTGGGTGGCTCAGTAGGTTAAGCATTCGCCTTCAGCTCAGGTCATGATCTCAGGCCCTGGGATGGAGTCCCGCATCCATCCGGCTACTTGCTCAGTGGGGAGTCTGCTTCTCCCTCTGCCTGCTTGTGTTCTCTCTTGTTCTCTCACTCTGACAAATAAATAAAATCTTAAAAAGAAAAAGAAAGGAAGGAAGGAAGGAAGGAAAAGAAAAGAAAAAAATTGGAAGTGCTTAGTAGTCATGTTTTGGTACCAATAGTAACCTTCTAGGATGCTGGGTGTGAGACAAGCTCACCGGGAACCAGCCTCGTGGATTCATCAATGCGTTCCCAGCAGCAGCCCAACAGTTGGCACACAGTAGGCACTCATTAAATACTTGTTGAAGGAAATAAAAAGTAAAGGGGTGAATAGAAAGATCCTTAAGTCAATCAATAGTGGAGCATTTTGGTCTTGGCGAAGGGTCCCTACTGATACAAAATGGTCAAAATGAATGAATCTGAACAAGGTGAAAAATCATGCTGTTTATACATTTATTTTTAGGTTTTATTTCTTTATTTGAGAGAGAGAGAGAGAGCATAAGTGGCGGGGTGGGGAAGGGCAGAAGGAGAAGCAAACTCCCCACTGAGCAGGGAGCCTAATTCGGGGCTCAATCCCAGGACCCTGGGACCATGACCTGGGGGGAAGGCAGCTGCTCAACTGACTGAGCCACCCAGGTGCCCCCAAAGCCATGCTATTTAAATCAGAAGCCAGAAGGTAGCACTCCAGATGTGTGCCATAGCTCTCCCACCCCAAGATTTTCTGGAATGTTCTTGACACCTGCGCTCTGGACAACCATAACGAGTAAATGCCAAATATCGTAAAAACAGCCCTGAAAACATTAATTAATTAATTAATTAAAAGTGACCTGTGTCGTTAGAATCACCTCATCCTGGGCCTTCTCATCCTAGCTCCCTCTTTTCAGCTCAGAGTTGTCTCACACGGCTTTGCCTCCATATGCCTGAGGGCAAACGATAGTGGGCATCTGACTCGCAGCCAGAACTCCCACGTGGCGGGGTAGCGAATCGGCCAAGCACAAGTCTGGAACACACAGTGGCCTCCTGGCACTGGCATAGGTGGTTGGCACCGGTTATACCCCCTCAGGAGTGTCAGGTTACGAGGAAGCCAAGAGCAAAGCTTGCCTGGTATCTGCCCAGCACGCACCCTCCCCTCCTCCCGGCCGGGCTGCCACCTTGCAGCAGGTATTTTCCTGAGGCAGGGGACTGAGGACCAAATCCGGGCTTCTGCTGAGCCCTCTCTCCCCCTCCTCCCCACATCTGACTCAGGGGTTTCTGCAGATGGGTAGCTCTGTTTCCTTTCAAGCTTCCTTTGCCAAATCGCCCTCCCTCTTTCCTTCCTGGGTGGGGGAGTTGTCTCTGAGGGGGAGCTGGGCTTTTTCTGCAGACTGGAGGCCACTGGAGGCCTGAACCAGAGGCCACAGGGCGTCACAGGGAAAGTGTTGACTTGAAGCAATTTGCCTGGAGCTGGATGTGAGATAAGCCAGAACCCTGGGCCCTGTCACCGCTGGGGCCTATCAGATTCCTACCTTCCCATTCTTCCAGCTCCTAAGCCTTGGCTCTGGATCCAAGTGAACAACTATCAGCTGTTACCTGGGGTGGAGCGCTCCATATGGCATCAGCCAGATGTCCCCCTGGGATTTGGATGCATGCCCAGAGGCCGTGGGTGGGGCACTGACAGTTGGGGAGGCTATTAGCTATGGGCTGAGCCTCAGGATCCTCCTTACCAGTCTGGGGAAATGTCCTAGCACAAAAGATCCTATGCTTTTGGCTTTCTTGCCTCTTCAGTAGTGTTCAGAGGTATCCCTTGAGCACGTCTGTCTGTCCCAGAGGTCAACCAGGTATCAGCCCAGGCTCTGTGGGCAGCCTGCCCTTTTCTGGGCTAGACAGAGAACAGAGATGGCCAGGGTCCTTGCACGGTGGGTTCAAGGCTGTCTTGACCAGCAGAGGCCTGGCTCTGCCAAATCTCACTTCCTCCTCTTCCTTCCTGTCCTTCCCTCTCACCTCTCATACTCAACTCACCCTCTCCTTCAAGAGCTCGGTTCCTCCCCTCCCCCAGGGAGACTGTCAGGCCCACACTCAAGAGGCCATCAGCTTCTTCCAGAAGTCAGTGGAACTGGAGCAAGGGAAAGGCTCAAAGGCCCCGTGGAGAGGGTCTTGGCCACCTCCCAAACCGAGTCCCTGCTTTCGGCTTTAGCAGAAAGCCCAGCAGACCCCTCCCAGTTTTGGTCACTCAACCGAAGCACTCCCTGTGGCCTGTCCAGGTCAGAGGGCTGCAAGACCCTCCCACGCCAGCCCAGAAGCCTGACCCAGGGTGAGGAGCCCCTCCCAGGCGCCTCAGGCCAGGGGCCTCTCAGGTTCCCTGCAAGGGAGGGGGCTGCTGCAGAGCCAGCTGCAGCTGTGGGAAACCACACACCGCAGCCTGCAGGTGCAAGGGGCCTGGGGGAAGGGGAGAGGATTAACTATTTCTTGGGAGCAGGCCTTCTCCATTCCTTCCATTCCCTAACTGTGGCTTCCTAAAGATGCTGACTACCATGCTCGGGAGCGTGGGCTGGGTACACGACCACACAAAAGTCAAAGAATTTGTGATCCAGAGATGTGAGAGGAAAAACCCCTGCCTGACAGTTCCTGAAGTGGGCAGACAGAGGCCAAGGCCACATCACTGATTCTGGCCCAGCTTCGGAGGCCACCAAGAAACCTTGGGTATCGTGTCCCTTTTCGTGTCTGTCTTCCTATGTTGTGGGACTCCCTTGCCTGGGGAGAGGTGAAGGGGAGCCTCATCCTCAGAGCGCAGAACAACCACACCCCGCTGTTGCTGTTCCTTGTCCCTTGGTCTGCCCACTGTGGACGGCTCCTAGGGCTCCCTCAGGGAACTTCAGGCCTGGCCTCAGAGGAGGGGCTGGTGGCTGAGTGGGGTTACAACCGCACAGCCCGGGGCTCCCAGTGGTAACCATCAGAGTAGAGTAAACCATGGTTTGGACACTGCTCTGGGGTTGTTGCAGGGGCTGGAAGCCATTCAAGGGGAAAGCTTTCACATGGTTCCCAGAACGGCTCCTTACAGCTCTGCCTGTCCCCAGAGGTTCATGTGGGGCTTAATGCTGTCCATCTGCCAGCCTGCTTGCCCAGGTTGGTCTGACTTCTCATCTTGCTGGTGCCCAGCAAGAGCTGTTTTCTGGCAAGAGGCCCAGGGGGTGCAGGATCCTGTGCAAAAGGCCAGCCTTACCTATTTTGGAAGCCCCCCCCTCCTTCCTGGTATAACTCATCCAACTACTCTTGTAATCTTCCCTGAATGTGAGAAAGGTGACATTTTCCAGGAGGAAGTGAATTAGTTCGGCACACAAGTCTGAGCACCCACTACTTGAAGGTTGTGCTAAGGCTTGGAATGAAGGTTGTGCTGAGGCTTGGAATGTAGGCCTGTCCTTGCCCTGGAGGAGCTTACGGTCTGGTGGAGTAGACATTCACATTCTATTCAGAGAGATCAATAGTCATACTCTATTCAGAGAGATAGACATTCACACTCTATTCAGAAAGACTCTCAAGGGAAGGCACCAAGTCTTCAGGGACAGAAGAGGAGTCAGTGACGAAAGTCTGTAGAGAGCTCATAAATGTTATACAGAACTCACAGGGTCTATTGAAGCAGAAAAGGGTAAAGCAAGCACAAAGGGCTTAGGATCAAACTGGGAAGATAAGAATTGAGTCACAATACAGGGCAAAAGGGGAGTGACTGAGCCAAAGGGAGTTTGGAATTCAAAGCAGGCTAACTTCCTACTGGGGTAATCAGGGAAGGCTTCTAGAAGGAGGTGGCATTTGAGCTGGGTAGAACAACAATAGGCTAAATTGAGGGAAGGCATACCTCAGGCATAGAGGCATTAGTGCAGATTCAGAGGCTAGGGGATGCCTCTTCCTTCTTGATGAAACACCTCAGGGTAAGTTAACCATATTAATTAAACAAGATGAAAGATTCTATCAAGATACTAAAATCAGGGAGTTGTCTCTCCTGCTTTTCTTCTGCCTCCACTTCCTTAGGAGGGAGGAGGCGATTCCTAATTCTCTTACCCATCAATTTCTGACATAAATTTGCCCCTTCCTACCTTCCCATCCTCAGCTCCACTTTATTTGCCCTATAGGAACAGTCCTTTATAACTGTGGTATAATTTAAAAAAAAAAAAAAGTGGTTTTTTTCCCCTTTCCTGGCACAGAGTTTCAAAAACCCTTGTTATTTCCTGAGTAATAGGAATGTCTTTTGTTATTCATAATAAGCCCTTTTCACCATACCTGTTTGTGCTAATAAGATGACTCCTGGTGGGCTCTCAGATAGTTTGAAGGGAGGGGCTGCCCCTGCCGTAAACACAGGGGGAAGGACGAAGGAGGAAGGTGTGATTGGAGGGTGGGAGATTTCACGCCCACCCCACTCCTGATCTCCCTCAGGGGAGAGGATGGGACTGGACTTGGAGTTCCCTCCTGTGGTCAATGATTTAATTAAGTGTGTCTATGAAACGAAACCCCATCCAAAAACTCTGGACACTGAAACCCAGAGAGCTTCCTGGTTGGTGAATACATTGAGGTGCTGGGAGGGGCCCATACCTGATTACACAGGGAGAGGACAGGGCGTCCTGCCCTCCCCACCCCCACCCTTTCCCTATAGGTCTCTTTCCTTTGGCTGTTCCCAAACTCTATTTTGTAATAAAGCTCTAATTATAAGTATAGCACTTCTAGTGAGTTCTGTGAGTCATTCTAGCAAATTACCAAACATGAATTGGGATAGTGGGAATCCTGAATTTGTAGCCAAGTCCTACAAAAAGGTGGGCAGCCTGGAGACCCATTTGTGTCTGGCATCTGAGGTAAAATCAGTCTTGGGGACTCTGCTCTTTAACTTATGGGATCTGACACCAACCCCCCTAAGTGTCACAACGGAACCTGAATGGAATTGCGGGACACTCAGTTGGTGTCAGAGTTGTGTCAGTACAACCAAAGGGGCCTCCTTATAACCTTCCCCTAAATCACATGCACTCCTAACCCCTCCTCCGGCCTGACATGTTGCTCTCACTTCCCTCGTGGGCTACTCAGAGAAACTTTATTTTTTCAAACCCTTTCTTTCCTTCAGAGCCCAGTTCCTTCACAACTTGGTACCAGCAGTGCTTGCCCTGAAGCCCACCCTTGCAGGCAGAGGTCTTCCCTTCCCCTTAGACAGCCAATATTTTGCTGTGGTGCTTGGTGAGTTTCTCAAGCCAAGGAGTGGCTCCTTGGCCAGATGGGAGTGGGCTGGCCTGGAGTGAGGATGGTGGCTAGCCTGGCCAAGCAGTCCTGGAAGATGAAGGCCTCTACTGCAGGCTTCTCTACCTCTCTCCTTCCTCTGTTTCTGTGAACAGCAGTGTCTCGGGATGGGCTAGGGCCAGGCGGTGGAAGGTTCTGGCTCTGGCGCTCTCAGCATTGTTGGCCTTGATGATAAATATAGAGTTTTGGCATCTTATCTTTTGTGATTGCCAGTGCACACCCAGGTCAACAAACACACCCCCTCTTGGGGTGTGTGTGTGTGTACCTATGTGCATGTATATGGATGCACACACATATGCGCACACACGTACGTGCACACACTACACACACACAGGTGGGATCATGCCAAGCCCACGTCTACATTGCTCCGGGCTGCGGCTGAGAAGCAGCACACACACATCATCTGGGTTTGGCTTTCCTCCTCTCTCCCTTTGCTTTTTGCCAGCATTGGTCTTGGCAGCATGCGGCCTTGTAGATTAAGGCCAGTAGAGCCTGGAATGTTCCCCTCTCACACACCCTTGCCCCCTCCCTTCCACTCCACACACTCCACCGTGGGCTGAAGCTGCCTCCAAGAGCTTGTGGTTCCTTTGTCAACAGCCTCAGACACAGTCTCTGTCACCTAAGCCACACAGGTAATCTGGTGGGAGGCCAGAGAGCAGTGTTACCCGCCTTTCCCCCACCACCCCTGGAAGAGGAACAGGTAGCAGGTCTGTGAGAGCTAAACAGGGCTCCCTCAGGAGCTGCTGGGGCCTGGTTGGTCAGTGTGGAAGGTCAGAGAGTAAGCCAGATGCATTTAGGCAGTCCAAGGCCTCTGCCACACGGCCACCACAGGAAACTGGTCTGAGCCAGCAGGCCTAGAGGTTTCAGGAAAAGCATTACTTCTGTGATATTTGGATCTGCACTTTCTCTCCCTCTTCCAGTCCCCACAGCCTCGTAAAGCCTCTCCCAGCATGCCCAGGGTCCAAGAAAGGGAGGCTTTTACCTGTTATACCATCATGAGGATTTAAATGTTTGTGGCAAGATTTAGCTATCACTGTGTCCTGAAAGGATTGATCCCCAGTTGAATGAATTTTAAGGAGTAGCTTATGTGGGGAAGAGCGCTGGGAAGGCTGGGATCTTTCCTTCCTGATATTCGCACATCCCACCGTCTATTTTCAAGTGTGCCCCTTCTCCCCACTCACTCCGAATTCAGGGTGAAGGGCTGTGACTGAGGAATGAACTCAGACTATCCCCAAAGGAGTCGAGCCCTTCACCAAGCAGGGGGGAATCCTCTATAAAATGAAGTGAACTCTATAAAATGAGTTCTTCTTGAGGTATTCTTAGTCCAGTGACCCACATCTCTTTATCATGGGAATCTGGGGAACCCAAAGCATCCCATCTCAAGTCCTAAATTGAATCCCATTCCATTTCTGTAGGCCTCAATCAGCCTCACATCCTGGCGTCCCTCCACCCCCCCACAAGCCCCACACAGCCGCTACAGCAAGCACACAGCAGCTTCAGAGCCCCGATTCTCACTCTCTGAACCTGGATGGACCCCAGAGCTCACCAATGGCAATGCCCCCTGTTACAGGGAGGAAACTGAAGTCCAGCCAGGGGCAGCGACGTGTCCATGGTCACAGAGCCACAAAACGGCAGGATTAAGATTAGAACTTTTAGCCAGTATTCTTTCTGCAGACATTCCATTCAGAGTTGGGGACCTAATGGTTTTGGGGTTTCTTAGGTCCTAATTTTAGACACGTCCTTCGCAGTCCCAGGATGAGGTTCTTATTAAGAATCAGTCCCGTTTCCCCCCCAGAGCCCTTGTTTTGGGTTTTGTTGCCTCAGTGAACTGCAGCGGGGCTCCAGGGAAAGAGGAGGAGGCAGGGGTGAGGGTGGAGGGGAGCTGCTGAGCCATGTCATGGCTCCGCTGGGCGCCCAGCCTGAGCTGATGGGGGTTTGTTCAAACCGACCTGGGGAGCAGGTGTGGGCCCTCTGTCCCCAGAGCTTCTCAAAGAACAGTTTGTTCTGAAGCCGGGGTGGAAGGAGAGTGACAGACACCAGCACAGCCCTGGGGCCTGCTGCAGCTGCTTCCTGTTGTCAGAGGGCTCCCTGACTCAGGGGCTGAGCTCCTGGGCACCCCCACACCCTGGCCTAGCTCTCCATGTGGTCACCTGCCTCGGTGGGGCCAGCTGCGTCCCACGGACACAGAGAAAGACCATGTTCAAGAAGTGAGAACACAGAGGAAGGAAGGAGCTCATGGCCAGACATCTCCAGTCCCATTCCTGTGCAGACAGGGTCCTGTCTCTTGAACGAATGTACACGTGCATTCCTGCCTCGTGTCCTCTTCCCTGTCGCGGAGACCTTTCCCGCCTTCTCTGCAGAACCATCCTCCCTAACCTTGGGCCCCCTCTGCCTTGTCCATGGTGACTGCCCCTGCCTTCCCAACAGCCACATTGGACCGTCCAGCATGAGAATGTGGGCCCCAACCTCACACTACCTTGTTCTGTGGTTTGACATTTTACCTGGGTTTGTTTTGTCTCTTCTTTAAGACTTAAAGACAGAATTTGGGTCCCTAACCGCTGCCTCCTTCTTCAAACGGATCCCTTACAGAGCTGAGCTCAGAGCCAAGCCTACCCTAAGGGCACAATAAATCCCCACTGAAGGTCTCAATGTCTCTGACTTGATTCCCACCTGAATCACAGTCACCCCAGACTAGGGTATGTTGGGAGAAGGACGGCTTGGGCTCCCCTCCCCGGAATTTTCTGCCTGTTAGTCAGGACGCTTCATTACAGGAAGCTGACCAAGGCCTTGTCCCTCTCCCAGCTTGCTTCCAGGTTCCCCTGTGACTAATAAGGACTGTGTTATGGGGCTGGCCTAAACAGAGCACCTCCTGCCCTATGAAGAATTTCCCCACTGTGACTGCTTGTGGGTGTGTGGAAAAAGAAAAAGGGGTGGGCACCTGCCAGGTGGCCCCCGTTGTCTGACTCCAGGGCACCACTCCCAGAACACTACCATTGGGGGCTCTCCAGCCTTGGTCTTCCTTCACCCCAAATCTCACAAGGGCCTGGATTATTCTCCCCAGGGGGTCTAAGAGGGGCTGAGGTAGGGGTGGAGTGAGCAGTCACCCGGGACTCTCAGCCCAGCGCTCTTCCCCCCATTGTGAAATGCCCTTGGATGAGGGCCAAACAGGAAGCTGCCTCCTATGGCCTCTAATCCGAGGCCTGGCGCCGGGGGTGTGAGGATGGGCCCCAAACTCTTCCCTTCCCAAGGGAGGGCCTAGGCTAACACTGAGCCCACCTTCCAGGAGACAACCTGAGCTGTCCTTGGCTGATCAGAGGAACCCATGCTTTCCCTTCTGCCCTCTGTTCCAGCCCCACGGGGCATCAGAGGGGTATAAAGAGCAGTGCAAAGTGGGCTCTACTGGGGCTCTACTCTGCCATTACCAAGCAATTATGATCAGGGGCAAGCCACTTTCCTTCTCTGGGCCTCAGTCAGTTTTCTTACTTGTGAATAAATGGACAGCAGTGGGTTGGACTAGAAAGATCTTGGAACTGTGACTCACTAAAGTCAGTGATTCATTGATGTTATTAGCAGGACTTGGCTCAGATCGGACAGGGAGTCTGTTCATTGTGTATGTCTAGGTTTCCTTATATAAATCTGCATCTCTTGGTCTCTCAGAGTGGTGGAGAGGGCTTCCTTGGACAATCAAGGATGAATGATGGCAGAGGCCAAGAGATGAACAGCATCTGTTACTTTTGGGAGTTAGGACACCTGGGTAATTTGTGCAGAGACTCTTGCTATGTAATTATCTGTCCTTGACTTCCAAGGCAGGAAATTAAAAATGTTGGGACCCCTAATCATCGTGAATACAGGGGCTCCTCCTCCCACACACTAAACCCATGAAGGTAGGGGGAGGAGGGAGCCTGGCTGGGACTGATTGAGCAATAACCATGCCTGCTTTTCTTGGTCTCGCTTTCCCCTTGTATAGCATGGGATGTGGTGACCCTCTTCCTGAGGTTTAGCAAGGAAGGAAATTATCGGAGAGAAGGGGAGAACCTGTTAAAGGTCACTGTTTCATGAGTCCCACCACTCGTTTCTGTACACAGCAGACCTTCCAGGCACACGGACCAGGGGTGTAGTCTGTGGGGGTATTGGGAGTTCCTTTGTATGTCTCCAAAATCCCAGCACCTGAAATCCCACCATTAGAGTCTTTTCTTTGTTAATATTGCCTAAATTTCTTCCAAAAATGGAGTGTGATGTATGTGACCATTTGTCATGAACCTGTTAGCATGATTAAGCCTCCAGATGGGTTGCCTCTGCTTGGCTAGCTGAGGTCAGTGAGAGACTGGGGTTTTGGTGAGGGTAGAGCGGAGGGTGTTTTAGAGGACTATTTGTACTTAGGGCACTGCCTGAGTAGCAGGGCGGAAATAATGATGAAACCCAGCCTTCCTACCATGCTTTCTCACTTTTATATACATAAGTGCTTTTATATACATTATCACTTTTAACCCCACCATAGCAGTGTAAGGACAGTATTCCCATTTTACAGTTGAGGAAATGGAGGCCCATAAGGTTCAAAGAAGGGGCTTTCCTTCAGAGAGAAAGGAAATGTTGTGTTGGACCTAGAAAATGTTGTGTTGGGCCTAGAATCCAAGGATGGAGGACCAGACAGTCGGATTTTGCCAAAACATATGGTGGTGGGGTGGGGTGAGGTTGGGACGGGGTTTCTCCTATGTTACCTATCTCCAACAAGAAAGGAGGGGATGGTGAGAGACAGAGCGTGGAGACTCAGGTTTTGTTTTTGTTTTTTGTTGTGTTTTTTTTTAAATTCTGTCAGGATTGGCTCCTTTCCCAACTTCCTTCCCTCTCACCATCTCCTGTCCTCTTCTAGCACCTCTTTGGACACCTGAAAAGCCTTATCTTCACTGAGCTGCCTTCAGTCTGTGCTCATTTGCCTACTCTTCTCCTGCACAGAGACAGAGCCTCAAAGAAGGAGGCTCTGAAGGCAGCTGGCCCAGGTTCAAATCTCCATTCCACCTCTTACTAGTGTGTGACCAAGGCACGTGATTTCACCTCAGACAGAAAAATGAGCATAAAACAACACTCACATCACAGGATTATTATGAGGGCTCAAGAGAGAATATATTTAAAGCACCTGGAAATTAACCTGACACTTAGTAAATTCTCAAAAAATTGAAGTGAGCTATTATCTGAGAAAAATAATCCCTCCCCTAATGCAGAACTCAGTCTGCTTCCAGTGACCCCAGTACCTAGAATAGTACATGGCACGAGTGGGTGCTGATTTAATCCTTGTTCAATGGTTGATGGAAATTTCTATCCATTACACAGAAACCTCTAGCCTCAGCAGAAGTGATCTTGAAAAATAATGACAGTCTTGGATGTTCTTATGGTCTGAGGTGATGGGACAAGGGCTGGGAAAGCCAAGATGGCCTGCGGCTGCGCTTGTCTGACAAGGTCAGGGCGTCGCCTGCTGGCCCCAGATTGTCACTGCATGCAGGGCCCAGTGGGGATCTCGCGCCCCTGAGATCGCGCCCCTGGAGAGAGGGCATGGTGACATTGCCTACTTCTCCTATCTCACAGGGAATAAGAGGAAGTCCTGTGCTAACAACAGCTGACACTCGTGAGCTCTGGAAACTTCCCTCGGGTCCTCAGGTGAGAAGGAGTAGCTCTCACAATTTTGGAAGTGGAAGTGACCATCACAATCTAGTCTAAGTCCTTAACTAATGGTAAAAAAAAATTTTTAATGTATATTTTGGGTGCTTCCAGAGTCAGTCCTTTACCTGAATTATCCCACTGAAACCGGAAACAACACTTTGGGGTAGGTACTATGCAGAGGAAACTGAAGATAAGTAACTTGCTCAAGGTCCCACACAAAGTAAGGGGCCAGCGGCTGACCCAGGTGTCCTGGCTTCCAGTCCAGTGCTCTCATGCTTTCTCTCCAGGACACTAGACCTAGTGTGGCACACTGGCGTGCCACTGGAGTGGCACAGGCAGAGGCAGAAGTCCCTGGAGCCCAGTCTCTCAAGAAGGTACCCAGTGATTGGCTGACTGGTAGAAGGAATAAAGGAATGGTAGCTCCAGGTGTCTGGTTGGATTCAGTCTAGGGAGTGTGATTGCCAAGGCTACTGGGAGGATATTTGCTGACACTGGGCACACATACTCCCAGGACACACCTTCATCTCCCCCCAGCTACCCCATGGCCATCTCTAGGGAGTTTCTTCCAGAGCTAAACACGTTCAACAGATTCAGGGGGTCTCCAGGCCTTGGGACCCCATTCCTGTCACCCCGAGCCCAAACCCACCCAGCACCATTCCCTGCTGCATTGTTGTGACTCCCTCTCTCCTTCCCTTAACCTGAGCTGACCTTCAGGCCAGCGCAGTGGGGTTACAGTGAGGCAGTGCAGAACATGGGGGCTTCCTCAGAGTATAACAGGAAACAGACAAATTAACACAACGTCTGGCAAGGTGGGCACTGACCCACGAGTGCTGTGTTAGGATCTGCGTTGATGGAATGGATCCACCTTGACAAATAGAAAGGGGGAAGAGTCGGTTCCCATCTAAGTGACGGGGGTATAATAATGCATGCCTTAGCTCATTTACTCCTCCTCGTGGCCCAATGAGGTGGGCACTTGAATTACATCCCTATTTACTGGTGAGGAAATTGAGGCACAGAAGAATTTAAGTAAACGTGGAATAAGCAAAATAAATAAATAAATAGAAATAGAAATTCTTGCCTATAGATATGCAAATTAATTCTGTTCAACTGTCCTCTTTTGTGGAAAATTCAATTTTTCTTCCATTACAAATTTATTTCAATATTTCTGTTCTATAAGTATTCCTGCTCTTTGGATTCTCCTTTGAGTGCGTTGTAATATCTACCCGGTTCCCTCATTAAAAATAAGGTAACTAAGGGTGCCTGGGTAGCTCAGTCAATTGGACATCCAACTCTTTTTTTTTTTAAGATTTTATTTATTTATTTGTCAGAGAGAGAGAGAGTGAGAGAGTGAGAGAGCGAGCACAGGCAGACAGAGTGGCAGGCAGAGGCAGAGGGAGAAGCAGGCTCCCTGCAGAGGAAGCAGCCGATGTGGGACTTGATCCCAGGATGCTGGGATCATGACCTGAGCCGAAGGCAGCCGCTTAACCAACTGAGCCACCCAGGCGTCCCTCAACTCTTTTTTTTTTTTTTTTTTTTTACTTTATTTCTTCATTTCCTCTTTTATTTTGTTCTTGATTTTTTTTCTCTTTTTAATTTTTTAATTTTTTATAAACATATAAAGTATTTTTATCCCCAGGGGTACATGTCTGTGAATCGCCAGGTTTACACACTTCCCAGCACTAACCATAGCACGTACCCTCCCCAATGTCCATTACCCCACCTCCCTCTCCCGAACCCCTCCCCCCAGCACCCCTCAGTTTGTTTTGTGAGATTAAGAGTCCCTTATGGTTTGTCTCCCTCCCAATCCCATCTTGTTTCTTTTCTTCTTTCCTACCTCCCCAACCCCCCATGTTGCATCTCCACTTCCTCATATCAGGGAGATCATATGATAGTTGTCTTTCTCTGATTGACTTATTTCACTAAGCATGATACCCTCTAGTTCCATCCACGTCATTGCAAATGGCAAGATTTCATTTCTTTTGATGGCTGCATTGTATTCCATTGTGTATATATACCACATCTTCTTTATCCATTCATCTGTTGATGGACATCTAGGTTCTTTCCATAGTTTGGCTATTGTAGACA
>PISX010000575.1:253584-263754 GCA_004024625.1 Mellivora capensis
TTTCAACTTTTTGAGGAACCTCCATGCTGTTTTCCAGAGCGGTTGCACCAGCTTGCATTCCCACCAACAGTGTAGGAGGGTTCCCCTTTCTCCGCATCCTCGCCAGCATCTGTCATTTCCTGACTTGTTAATTTTAGCCATTCTGACTGGTGTGAGGTGATATCTCATTGTGGTTTTGATTTGTATTTCCCTGATGCTGTCAACTCTTTTTTTTTTTTAAGATTTTATCCATTTATTTATTTGACACAGAGAGAGAGATTGAGAGAGAGAGCACGAGCACAGGAAGGGGGAGGGCAGAGGGAGATGGAGAAGCCAGCTCCCTTCTGAGCAAGGGAGCCCGATGTGGGACTCCATCCCAGGACCCCGAAATCACGACCCAAGCCGAAGGCAGATGCCGAACCAGCTGAACCACCCAGGTGCCCCCTTCCAATTCTTGATTTCCACTCAGATCCTGATCTCAGGGTTGTGAGATGGAGCCCTGAGTCAGTTTATGGACTCAGCAGGGAGTCTGCTTGAGATTCTCTCCCTCTCCTCCTACCCCCACCCCCTGGCTGCTTGCACAAACAAGCTCTCTCTCTCTCAAAATAATAATAAGGTAGGAGCGCCTGGGTGGCTCAATTAGTTAAGCCTTCGGGTTGGGTCAGGATCCTAGGGTCCTGGGATAAAGCTATATCAGGTTCCCAGCTCTGCAGGGACTCTGCCTCTCCTTTTCTCTGCCCTTCCTCCAACTCCTGCTTGCTCTCTCTCTCAAAATTTTAAGTAAAAATAATAATAAGGTAAAGAGATCTTGAATATGTGTATGAGAGTCATGACTCCACTTCTTTTTTTTAAATTACCTTTCAACAGGGGTCATGTAATTTGCCTCTAGTCACTTAGACAAAAGAGAAAGAGCTGGGATTCAAACCCAGGCAGCCAGAACATGGCATCTGTGTTTGTCGCCCTCAATCTATACTCCAGGTGCCACAAAGCTTAATTGCATTAAGTAGCTGCACCTATAAATTAATCAACCTTAACCTAAATAAGACCCTTGGCCCTACCTACTTCAAACCCTAGCCCTAAATAAAACCCAATAAATAAAGTTATAGTCTGTCTGAGGAAAGGACACGTGTGACCAGAGCATGTGGGAGAGATGATCTTTGGTGGCACAAGCAGGACAGATACTCCTTCAGGCCCTTAGGCCTCTATGCTGCCAAGGAACTCGGGATTTTTCTCCCCCAGGTTTTCCATAGCAGCTAAGGCTGGTCAAGTAGATGCCGATTGATGTTCTATGCTAAGAGGCTCCATGTTGCTCTCGGTGCTGCTTGGGCCTTTGCTGAAGACCCCAGGATGTGGGAGGGGATTCAGGAGCCATATTTATTTCCCATTTCTCCTGGGGGTGAGGGAGAAGTAGTAGGAAGGCGTCTGGCCACAACACGGAGACAGTGACCCAGATCCCTGCCTCACATATTCCTCTGCTTCCAGGGCCAAAAGCCAATAACTTAACAGCAAGGTAGGATTTGGGGTGCTTGAAAACATTCAAATTTAACCATGTCTTATTGACATAGTCTCTTAATTTCATTGTTCACTGGACTAACTTCATTCCTGATTGACCATAAACAGTTCCTTTTTTTTCTCATCGAGGAATTTCTTTTCAGATATATATTTTTATAAAGCAATTCACTTTTATTGCAGTATAAATGCAATTATTGCTTTCACTCATTGTTTTAAATTTTTTAATCTAAAAATTTTTAATTTACTGTTTTTTATAGTACTTATATTTGTGATTCTTTTTATTATTTAATGATATTGGTTTTCCATTTATGAAGATGATATTATATAAACCTTTTAAGTATAAAATGAGTCAACTTAAAGAAAAAATTCAGCTAATAATACAAGTGATATTAGGATAATGGCAGAAATCAAGGTGGTGTCCAAATGACAGAAGGTGGCTGATCTACAAATAATAACACTGTTGCTTATTACTGTTATTAAGCATTCATTCTTTTTTTAAAAAAGTTTATTTGTTTATTTATTTATTTATAATTAGGGGGAGTGCACAAGCAGGGGGGCTGTGCAGAGGGAGAGGGAAAAGCAAACTCCCCACTGAGCAGGGAGCCGGACGTGGGGATGGATCCCAGGACCCTGGGACCATGTCCTGAGCAGAAGGCAGATGCTTAACCAACTGAGCCTCCCAAGCGCCCCTTGAGCATTCAGTTGCCAGCATCAGTGCTATTGACATATTCTGTAGTGCTCTCCAATAGAATCTATGATAATAGAAATGTTCTGTATCTTCACTGTCCAAGCCACATGTGGCTATCGAATCCTTAAAATGTGGCTAGAGAGACTAAAGAATTGCATTTTTTTCATCCATATTTACCATATGAAACAGAACAAGCCTAAGAGTCTTAAATTTAGTATTAGTAGTAGTAGTAGTAGTAGTAGTAGTAATAAAATCTTTTCAACATTTGTGAGTAAGTATAATTATTGTCCTTTTGCTGATGAAGAGATTTCGAACCTTGAGAGGTTACCTGAAGTCACACAATAGGTAGAAGAGGTAGGATCTGAACCTGGACCCACTGGACTTCAGAAGAGGTGCTCTTCGCACTTCCCACAGAAAAATAGAGCCCAAAGAACACTCTGTTGGTTGTTGAATTGTACTGGGCCAAGTGTGATACTAAAACTGGCAGACTTGGGTATTTCTATTACTGGAGTGGTTTGTTCTGTCATGGGACAGGCTTGAGATGTCATGCGGCTTGGCTGGCAGGACTACTGACTCTCAAGTGGAACTGAGGTGTGACTGAGCCCACAGGAAGCAGTGAGATATGTCCACATAGAAGGCTAATCCTGATGAGGCCCCAGATGAATAGCAGTCTCCAGTGTTCCTTAAGGGCAGGACCATTTCCTTTACCCTGGTGCCCCCAGCACCAACCTCATGGCTCTACAGAACATTGCTCAAGGGACGCCTTGGTGGCTCAGTTGGTTAAGCGGCTGCCTTCGGCTCAGGTCATGATCCCGGCGTCCTGGGATCGAGTCCCACATCGGGCTCCTTGCTCGGCAGGGAGCCTGCTTCTCCCTCTGCCTCTGCCTGCCACTCTGTCTGCCTGTGCTCTCTCTCTCTGACAAATAAATAAATAAAATCTTAAAAAAAAAAAAAAAAGAACATTGCTCAATGTTCTATGAATGATAGAAGTTCAGAGTACAGTGGTCATCATTTAGGTCAACACAACACTGTAACTAGTTCTACCTAAATTCGTGACACAAATGATCAAGGGGGCCCTCATATTCCCTGGTAATCTGACAACACATCTCAAATATATTCACTCTGATGATTTCACACTTTCTTTCCCAAATGTCCAATGCACCCTTTGCCCACTTCTTGCTCTAGGTTGTTGATTTTGTGAAGGAGACCCATGTGGTTTTTAGTTCTATGGGATCTGAACCTCTTTGTAATGCCCCCATTGCGTAGGTCTTGGTGAAAAGCAAGTAAAATAAAAGCATCAGAGAGTCATTCTCTCATCTGCCCCCAGGACCTGGGCTCAAGCATAGACCTAGGGTTGGTCAAATTGGAGATTGCAGCTAGGACTCTGATTTCTGAGCCAGGGATATCAGAAACCAGGGCTTTTTAGAGGCTATACATAGTGGTTGCCATCACAGAGTGGTTTTGCGCTGGCAGGCCTATGGGGGGGGGGGGGATTCACCAGACTCTTCCCATCTGTTCTAGTCTCATGACATATGAAGATGACTCCCCAGTTTTTTTTTAAATTTTTATTATTTTTTAAAGATTTTATTATTTGACACAGCGAGAAAGGAAACACAAGCAGAGGGAGTGGGGAGAGCAGGAAGCCTGGTGTGGGGCTCGATCCCAGGACCCTGGGATCATGACCTGAGCCGAAGGCAGACGCTTAATGACTGAGCCTCCCAGGCACCCCATACTCCCCAGTTTTTATGTATAACTTTGACCTCTTTGCTGAATTACAAACTTGTATATTCAGCCACTCATTTGATAATCCTACTTGGACATGTGCAATGTAATGATTTAAAAGAAATATATATTTGGTCATTCAGATGACCAAAATATATTTCTCAGATATATTTGCTCTTCATCCACAGTTACTGAAAATACCTCAGAGCCATAAAGGTAAACAGGATATCTTGTTATTAACATTTATCATATCCTTAAATAAACTGATAAATGTGTTTCCCAGAGTTCTGTGACCTGCTATATAGCAAATTAGGCCAATCTAAGATGGAGATCGTTGGAACCTTTGGGCTAGTGATTAGCACTGGAAGTGGGAGGTCAGGGGGCAGTCTGACATGACTGAAGCCATAACCTGTGGATTCTTATACCATCTTTGGGTAGATAGTGTCAGAATTTCTTGGTGTTGTGTATGTGGCAACCTCCCACTGTCCTACTGACACTGGAATTGGGTCTGGGAATCCTAAAAGAATATGTAACACACATTTCAAATATTACATGACGAAAACAAAACTTTTAGTCTTCTTACAAAACTTTTTACTTCCCAGGTCTTTCCTATCTTAGTAGATGGCACGACCATCCACCCAGTGGTTCAAGTCAAAAATCTTTGAGTCATTCCTGATTTTTTTTTTTCCTTCTAATGTTCACATCCAATTGTGCATGAATCCTGTTGATGCTACCTTCAAAGTACACCCTATTCTGATTGCAAAGGTGCTAGCACCTGGACTTCTGCAGTAACCTCTGTGGTAGACCCTTCCACCCAGCCAAGGTATCTATGTACCAATACAGAGAATCTATGAATATGCTGCCTTACATGTTTAAAGGAATTGCAGGGGCGCCTGGGTAGCTCAGTCAGTTAAGCGTCTGCCTTTGGCTCCGGTCATGATCTGAGCCGATCCGAGGATCATCCCCAGGGCTGGCTCCCTGTTCAGCAGGGAGCCTGCTTCTCCTTCCCCGCACCCCCCCCCCCCCCCCCCCCCCCCCCCCCCGCTTGTGCTCTCTCGCCCTGTCAAAGAATTAAATAAAACGTTTCAAAAAAAAAAAAAAAAGAGAGAGAGAGGAATTTGCAGATATGATAAAATTAAGGATCTCGAGATGGGGAAATCATCTAGCCCCAGTGTAATCACAAGGTCCCCTAATAAGAGGGAGGCAGTAGAATCAAAGTAGTAGGAGATGTACTAGAAGAGGTTGTAATGATGGAAAGAAGGGGCCGCAAACCAAGGAATGAAAGTGGCTTCTTCTAGGAGAATGAAACAGATTTTTACTCTGAAGCTTTCAGACACAGTGCAAACCTGCAGACATGTTGATTTTAGATTTCTGATCTTCAGACTTATAAAAGAACAAATTCATGCTGTTTTAAGCCATTAAGTTTATGGTGATTAGCAATAGGTATACAACCCTCTAATTGGTCTCCCCATTTCCTGCTTTGTCATTCTACAGTGCATTCTCCACACCACAGATGGGGAGGGCACTTTTAAAATGTAAATTAGATTGTCACCGTCCTCTTTAAAACTTCCGTAACAAGAAGCTTCTCTTTGTGTTTGGAACAAAATCCAAACTTACCCTACCCATATGCCCTTCAGATGAGCTGGATACCTGTTGCCTCTCCAAGCTCTCCACAGTCCTTCACTCCTCCTTGTGGACCCAGGGCAACTTGTTTCCCCGTTGGGGCCTTTGTTCTAGGTATGCCCCCCCCAAAATTGGGTCTGTAATTAAAGGAGCGAGACTGACATAAAGCGAAGGTCAAGCAAAGCTTTATTTTGTGCCAAGCATC
This sequence comes from Mellivora capensis, assembly GCA_004024625.1. Taxonomy (NCBI): domain Eukaryota; kingdom Metazoa; phylum Chordata; class Mammalia; order Carnivora; family Mustelidae; genus Mellivora; species Mellivora capensis. The sequence goes on from PISX010000575.1 coordinate 259,314, forward strand.
AAGAATTAGTTGCCAAGCATCAAGAATCAAACTGACCGGCCAGGGCTGCGCCTTTTACAGAGAGGGCAACCCTTCTGTTTCACAGACTAGCTTTTAAGGGCAAAGGCCATGCGGTCGGGCCTGGCCACGCACAGGTGGCCAATGAGATTGTAACACACAGAGAAAGCTGCACAGTGATGGTAGGTGACCAACTGAATTACAATTTACCCTATAGTAGACATTTGACCTAGCCTATCACACCTTGGTTAGAATTGGTGCCCAAAAGGTTCCCAAAGGGCGGGGCCCATACTCCTTGGTAGCTTGGGAGACAGTATGCAACCCCCCACTGATTGGATGTCCCCACCTGGCCTGACCCACCCTTGTATCTGGGCTTTGTTACCTGGAGCTGGTTTCCAGGACTTGTTTTTAAGTAAATCCCCTGGGGGAAGGGGAGCAGGGATAGTTTAAGGGTTAAACAACATTATTGTTTTAACCTTGATGGAAGCCTCTAGCTAAATAGGTCCTTACACTAGGCATTTCCTGTGACTGAAACACCGTCCCCAAATCTTTGAATGGCTGGTCCCTTTAGCTTTTGGCTCAAAGTTCTCCTCTAAGAGATCTTCCCTGACTGCAAACTCTCTCTCATTTGTATCACCCTGTTGTCTTCACTGCGTTCATCATTATCTGAAGCTATCATTATTTCCTGCCCATTTCTTTAACCCAAGTTCCAGGAAACCAGGAACTTCGCTTATCCTGCTGTATCCCAGTCTCTACAACAGTGTCTGGCTCAGGCCAAGAGGCCCTCAGTAAAAACCCCTTGCATGCTTAACTTGACTTCCCAGGGGGCCTACGGTTTATGGTTTACGGTTCACGCTGGCTACTGGCAGAGCAGGGCCTGGAATGCAGGTCTCCTGCCTGAATGCAGAGGTGAAACGACTGGACTCCAGTCCCTCTTGCTAGAGCTGGGGGTCTTTAGGAGACCCAGCCTGGTCAGAGTAGATAGTTCAAAGAACCGCCATGGGAACTTTGTATAATGATGACATGATAATGGAAACAACAATAACAAAGACAGCGGATGCTTATGGAGCACTTTCTGTGTGCCAGGCACTATTCCAGGTGTTAAATTCATTTTCTCTTCACAACCATACTCTGCATCGGATACCGTTATACAGGCTGAGGAAATGGAAGCACTGAGCTGTTAGGTAATTTGCCCAACATACAGCTGAATATACTATCGGTATACCACACGTCTCCATCAAAGCCCTCTTTCGCGCTCCCTCGCTCCCTCACACTGACCCTCTTGGAACAATTTCTAAGTCGTTGAAATATCAGGCGGCCCGAGGGCCCTACAGCTGAGTAGTCTATGTGGGAGGTGGGGGCGTCCCAGAGCGCAGGCGCTGGCGGAGGCCGAGGAGAGGGCGGAGGCAGGGACTGGTGGAAGAGAGTGTCAATTTAGTAGCGGAAGTCCTGCCCAGCCCGGGCGGAGCTTCCGGCTCCAATTGCTTGGTTTTTATGCTGACGCCGGGGAGCTAGCGACGCCGGGATGGTGCTCCTGGAGAGCGAGCAGGTAAAGCCAGAGCGGCCCGGCTGAGGGACGGATGTTTGGGGCTTAGCTGGGGACCTCTGCCGCCTGCTGTGGGAGGGACTGGGACTTGACGGGGCGAGGATTTGGGACTGCCTAACGGAGCCCGGCTTGTGTTCCAGTTCCTGACGGAGCTGACCAGACTGTTTCAGAAGTGCCGGTTGTCGGGCAGCGTGTTCATCACCCTGAAGAAGTGTAAGCAGCTGTCGACGGGCAAGGCCAGAAGGAATTTGGGAGGCCGAGCGAGGTCTCGGCCGGGGTGCCCGCTGTCCGAGGGTTCCCAGTGTCGGGTGCCGAGGGTGGAGTCTGTTTGTCTGAGGCGCATCCCCTACCTTCCTCCTCCTCTACTGGGCGCATTCAGGGCTGGGTAACCGGACCATTAGGGATTGTGGCGCTTGCGACCCCCAGGATTTAGCCACCCAGGCTGATTCTGGTTACAGTGCGGCCCAGTCAGAGGGGTTTTTTTTTTGCGGGGGGGGGGGGATATCAAGGGTACCAAACCCACGCCATTAATGAGATATCATCTGCTTTGCAGTTACTATGTTTCCGTCATTGAAGTAACAAGTAGTTTCCCAAGGTTTGGCTAAGTTTGATGTAGTTAACAGATGAATTTTAGGTTTTATCTACTACTTATTAACGTCCTGTCTACCTGTTAACGTTTAGTGGCTGTGTTCATCAGGATGTGTTTTTCATGCAGATGATGGTCGAACTAAACCCATTCCAAGGAAGGGTTCTGTAGAGGGCTTTGAGCCCTCAGACAACAAGTGTCTGTTAAGAGCTACTGATGGGAAAAAGAAGATCAGCACTGTGGTGAGTTGGAGTCCTGACAGTACAATTTTGAAGTTAGAAGACTTGAACTTAACTTAGGATGGGCATATCTGAACCAGGTTTTTGCTTTTGCTTTGAATAAAGGCTAGTGTAGCTCCCCAGATGTTTCAGGATCAGGGCCACCTTTTATGACCCTAATAGTAGGAAATTAAAGCAAAATTAAATTGAAGTCAAATACTCATTGGTTCTACTGAAGTTTTTGTGGAAATAAATGAACATATTGATCCTTATACACAGTGGCATTGTAAGGAGCATTTGGCATAAATATTTGATTCTTAATTCTCTTAACTTTATTGGGCCTTCAATGAACAGTTTCTTGGTACCAGATGATTTTACTTGTAAGCTGATAATTGGCTTGAATTTGTGGTTGACACAGCAAACGTGTAGCTGTATGTTAGGCTTGCTACTAACAGAGAGAATATGGATTTAGTCAATGGCTCTAGTGTTCTCTTTCAAGGTGGAGGTTGAATGTGGCAAAGCAAAAGATTTTCTGGATCCTGAATGAATACTTTTCTGGGACAGAACCAGACTGCTCTTCAATCACATCAGGACAGGACATTCATGAGAATGTAGACCATAATTAGTTGACAAGTCTCCCTTTGCCAGTTATCTTGAGAGGACTTTTAAAATAAAGCAAACTTATGTGGTTTTATTATTGTTTTTAAAGATTTTATTTTTTGACAGAGAGATAGAGAACACAAGTAGGCAAAGTAGCAGGGAGAAGGAGGGTACCCGCTGAGCAGGGAGCCCGACGCAGGGCCAATCCCAGGACCCAGGGATCATGACCTGAGCCTAAGGCAGATGCTTAACCGACTGAGCCACCCAGGCACCCCAAATTTATGTGGGTTTTAAAAAACGAACTTGGGTATCATGAAATGTGAAAACCTTAGGAATCTTCAGAAGTAGATAGAATTTCTCTAATTTCTCTTGTGATGGCTTGCATTTTGCTTAAATAGGCCTGAATTAATAGAAGGTGGTTTAAAATAAAATGGGGAGAGAGTAGTTTAAATATATCTTGCACAAAAGATTAAAATGAAGTTTTCTGAAATCTCTGGAATCCAGAGAGAAAGTACATGTGTGTAAAAAAAAAAAAACCAAAAAACTGCAGAGGTGAGAAGCTTAGCTTCTTTAGGAGCCCCCTTCTGCCTCTTTCCCTTGGTATAATTCTCGTGTGGGAAAAAAGTGCCAAGTTGCTTTGCTTCTTCCTCCAAGTAAAGTGGAGTAGAAGAATAGCTGTTAGTGTATTATGATCCCTAAAGTTGGAAAGATATATTTTAAAGATTATGATGTTTTAATGAGGCTTTTGAGTTATTCCTGGGGTGAGACAGAGGATTCCTGTATGGGTAATAGGGGCACACCTTTCTTTTCTTTCCCTTTTCCAGGTGAGCTCCAAAGAAGTGAACAAGTTTCAGATGGTGAGTTTCTGGTGTTCCTTATATGCCCTTTCTCAAGCAAGAGTGAGCACAAAATTGAACATTGGGTTAAGAATAATATGTTTTGCCAATACTGTGAGTAAAAGCTGCCAGGGTCCGAGTTTTACTTTTAACACTGGTATTTTAAGGTAGATTTTGCATTCGGCTTCAGGTACATTCTTCTACAGTATAGTTAAACAAGAAGTTGCCTATAGTTTTCCCTTTTTGGTTGAAGAATATCAGAAGCTGCTGTAATGTGAAAGAGTTTGTTTTCCTTTTACATCATTATGCATAGGATACAAACAAATGTTCCATAGTATTAAATGCTTTATCAGGTTGGTAGGCTTTGTGATACAGACTACTCTGAATTCATTATGGAAATGGGGCAGCCGCCCCACAATTTACAATTCTTCCCACTAAGTTCGTGCTGTGTGTCTTTTAGGCTTACTCAAATCTATTGAGAGCTAACATGGATGGGCTGAAGAAGAGGGACAAAAAGAGCAAGAGTAAGAAGAGCAAAGCAGCACAGTGAAGGGCACCAGATATCCATCTTTCACCAACTAACCACCGAATTACTATTTTTTCTTTGGTTTTTACTTTTGGCCACAAATCTAGGTTTCTGGTTCCCCTATAATAACTT
>PISX010000576.1:0-90152 GCA_004024625.1 Mellivora capensis
AAAAAAAAAAAGTTAAAAAAAATAGAATATTAGAAGAATATTCTATGTTGAATATGTCAGAAATATTAAAGAGTCAATGAAAAAGAAGATAGAATTTACAAATTTATATACTTATTATATATAATAAGTATATAAATTATAATTGTATATGTACCTAACAACAGAACCTCATAGCACTTCAAGCAAAATCCAACAGAATTGAAAGGAGAAATAGATAATCTGATGGTAACATTTAGAAATTTCAATATTCTGATCTCATTACTTGGTAGAAAAACTATTCAGAAGATCTATGTTAAACACTAACTTACCATACAACCCAGAAAATCATTTTTAAGAACTTACCCAAGAGAACTGAAAACTAGCATTTACACAAAGACATGTATGTGAATATTTATAGTACATCAGTGAAACAATCACTGTAATGAAGATAATGTAAATATCCATTACTTGTCTCCTCCAACCAAAGTTTTCTTGTGTTCCCTGTTTTCCTCTCATACCTCTGACCACTCTTCTCCTCTTTGTTTTTGGTCTCTTCTTTCACTCAGCATAAATTGTATTTAGATTTCATCCATGTTCTTTAATTAAAAAATTGTTATGAGATTCTTTTTGCAGACATTTATCTAAAGTTTGAATTTTCTCATACAAAGTCTTTAGTGTGAACTTTAAACTTGCCCTATTTTTCCAATTATAGTTGATTGCCCAGTAGTATATTAGATAATATTTCTTTTTTAAAAAAGATTTTATTTATTATTTATTTGACAGACAGAGATCACAAGTAGGCAGAGAGGCAGGCAGAGAAAGAGAATGGGAAGCAGGCTCCCTGCTGAACAGAGAGCCCGATGCGGGGCTTGATTCCAGGACCCTGGGATCATGACTTGAGCTGGAGGCAGAGGCTTTAACCCACTTAGCCACCCAGGCGCCCTAGATAATATTTCTTATACAGAAATAAATTCAGCCACTTAAAGTTAATCTGGAATTGTGTGTCAAAGATTAAAAACTTTCTGGGAATAAGAATTATGAAACACCAAAATCAGGCAAGGTTGAAAGGTTTCCTCATAATAACTTAAAATTTTATTTATTTGTTTATTTATTTATTTATTTGAGAGGGAGAGCGAGAGAGCATGCACAAGCAGGGGGAGTGGCAGACAAAGGGAGAAGCAGGCTCCTTGCTGAGCAAAGAGCTTGATATGGGACTAGATGCCAGGACCCTGGGATCATGACCCAAGCAGAAGGCATATGCTTAGCCATCTGAGCCACTCAGTGTCCCACCTCATAATAATTTAAATAATAGCGCAGGCAGATAACTTTCTATGATGGTTTTACCTGTTCAATAAATATGGCAATCAATAAAGCTTTCCATTTCCCCTATCTCCCTCCGATTCTACAATGCTGAGATTATCTAGAAAACTAAACGTTGTTAAAGAATAACGTGAGTTTCTTTCAAATTTGTCTCATTAACCTGTGATTCACTGCTTTCTTTTGTTGTTTCTTTTCAGACCAAATGTTTATTTAGCTTGTTCCGGGATACTGGCCATCTTTTGACTCAGAATAATAAAATAGGAGGATTTAATTCTCCATTGTCAAAACCTATTGTTTCTAAGAACCTGAAAGAAGAGAAAACAGTCAAAGAAAAGGAATTGGAAGGAAGGCTTAGGCCTGGGGATTTGGTAGGTTGTTTAGAAGGTGATGATTTTGCTAGTTTTGTTACATGCCAGAGTCTTGCACTGATTTCTTATCTGGCAAATTGCATCAGTTTAGTTTGGATTTTGTGGCAACATAATGATCACTGTTCCTAACACTGTAAGAACATATAAGAATTCAGTTTTTGAGGTATGTTCATTTTCTTTCAGCAAGCACCTAGTATAAAATCTCAGAGCTCAGATACTCCTTTGGAAGTTGAACCCTCTCCAAGCCACAATCCAGAAGGACAGGTAACTATGCTTAAAGAGTTGGAAAATTAAGTATGATATTGTGAAAAATGCTCATTATCTTAGTTACCACCCTATATTTCCCATGACTAGCTTATGAATTTAGGTAAATTTCTTTATCTTATTGAAATTCTCTAAAATGAGCAGGTAGTACCAAGTTAACTTTAAGGTCCTTTCTAACATTACAAGTTTATGTCTTTCATTAGTCCTACTATATTATGCACTAGGAAGAATGCAAAGATTTATAATCTGCAGCATTTACTCATCTGTGTTCAGGAACTCAATGGTCTGGTGGATGAAACAGATTTATACATAACTAACCATAATATGGAATTTTGATGAATGCTGTAATAGAGGTACAAATAAAAGGGCAGTGAGAGCTCAAAGAAGACAATTACTCCTAGAATGGAGCAATCTCAGAAGGCTACATGGAAGAGGTGGCATCTGCTCTAAGTAGTGAAAGATGAAGAGAAAAATTTGCCAGATAAAGATGAGGGGGTAAGCATTTCAGGGCCAGGGAATAGCTTGAGTCAAGGCACAAAGAAGGTAGCAGAATTTGGAGTATATCAATTAATTTAGTGTATGGAGTAGAGAAATGAAAAGAAAGAGATTCTAGAAGGAAGTGAGAAAGGAAAGGCTACACTGAGTTGTAGAAAGTCTTGTTGAAAGCCTTGTTAAAAAGTTTGGGTTTCATTATATAGGTGATGAGGGACTATTGAGCCTTATCTTGGAGACTCACATGAAAGGTTTTTAAGTCATGTGGAAATAAGACCTTATATGTATTTAATGGGCAGAACTCTTACAAGGATGTGAAAAAGAGAGAATGAGGTTGGGGTGGGGGCTTCAAATATCAGTTTATAGGTTTTTTGTTTTTTTTTAATAGATTTTTATTATAGTAAAGATGAGTGTTAGTGCCAGTTTGATTTAGGGAAGAGGTCGTAGAAAAGTCAGAAACTTGAGGAGGCAAGATCTGAAATTGGGAAGTTTGAGGGTGCTGAGGAAGAGAAGCTGAAGATAACTCAGGTTTCAAGAGAAAGGTCAAAAGAGAGGCCAATATAAGGGAAATGTTAAGTTCAGTTTGGGACATGTTGTATTTAGGATTCTGGCAAAATTCTGGGTAAAAATGTCCATCAGGTTGCAGTTGGTAGATGGTGATGTAGATGCTGTGAGTGGGACTATCAGAATGTTATGTGAATATTTCCATAGGACTTGGAAGGTGTGGTGGCAGAAAGAATAGCATTCACTTAAAACAGTTCCAAGAAAAGTATTGAACAAGTTAAACAGCACTTCAGCTAAGACAGAACTTTCCAAGAATAAAATTGAAAATGCTTTTCTGCAAGAGATAACCACTGTTACCCTTTCTTTCCAGTTATTTTTCTGTATTAAAAATATTTTGACAGTCAAGATCATGCTATATACATATATTTGTACCTATAGTTTTCTTACTTGTATTATGAATGTTAGGATACTAAAATTTGTTTATATATATATCTGTTTTTAATGGAAAGAATAAATTAGAGAAAAATATCTTTACAGCAATATATAGAAGCAGGGACATACATTGTGTTGGAGATTCAGCTGGACAGAGCCTTGGTTCCAAAGCGAATGCCAGAGGAGCTAGCCAAAAGGTGTGTAGCAATGGTTCTTATACTTGTTTTGCAAAAACATTTTAGGTATAAATAAAGGGAATTCAGATTGTCCACATAAATATAATTTTCCTAGGCTAAGTAGCAGAAAGTTTTTTGTTTTTTTTCCCCTCAGATGAAATTTCTTTTGTTACTGTTGTTTTCTTATTACAAAAGCAGTATATGCCCATTATAAAAAAAAAATCAACATTTTGAAAAAATTGAGACCAGCAAGTATATAAAAACACTCAGATTTATACTCACCCAGTGATAACCGCTTTAAAAAACTGGTACTTATCCTTCTGGAGTTACTGTAAAGTTTCTGTATTATACACACATACCACAAACATACACACCCATGTCACATATAAATAAATGTGATTTAAAAAAATGGTTTTTATATTGTACCATAGTGCTTTGATTGTGTTTGTAGAAAATTATCCATTTCATCTATGTTATTCGATTTGTTGATATACAATTGTTCATGACAGTCTCTTATTATTCTTTTTATCTCTATAAAAGGGAGTAATTTTCCTGCAGACCCAGATAGGAGGCTTGACTTCCTCACCTTGAGATCATGACCTGAGCCAAAATCAAGAGTCAGATTCTCAACAGACTGAGCCACTCAGGCGCCCAGTTACAGATTATATTTTTATACATTTTTTGCCTATTAGAAAAGATTTCTAACTACTATTTTATGCATTTACCTTCAAAAAACAAATAAACAGGAGTTACAAACCAAAAGTACAACAATACTCATTTTCATATTTACCTTTACCAGTGTTATTTCTTCAGTTACTTTCCAGTTACTGACTAGTGTCCTTTCATTTCAGCCTGAGAGGCTCCTTTTAGCATTTCTTATAGATTAGATCTCACTAATAGACTCTTAGATTTTGTTTGTTAATTTTTTCTTCATTCTTGAAGGGTAATTTACAATATATGGAATTTTTGGTTGGCATTTTTTTTCTTTCAAAACCTTAAATATGTTACCCTAGTACCTTCTGGCCTCCATGGGAGGCTTGGGTTATTCTTATTGACATTATTGAAATTATCTGTTTATCTTATGTGACAAATCACTCCTCTCACTGCTTTTTGAGTTTTTCTCTTGTCTTTGGCTTCTTACAATTTGACAATGGTGTGTCTTAGTATAGAACTCTTCAAATTTATTCTTCTTGGAAATTGCTATGCTTCTTGGATATATAGATTCATATCTCTCTGCCCCTTTGCCTTTCTCTTCTCCTTCTGAGATGCCCATAAGGTATATGTTGGTCATACAAATTGTGTATGTTGATGGTGTCCCACACATTTTAGGCCCGGTTTACTTTTTGTTTGTTTTCCTTTCTGTTCCTCAGACTAGGTAATTTCTTTCTTTTTTTTTTTTTTAAAGATTTTATTTATTTATTTGACAAAGATCACAAGTAGGCAGAGAGGCAGGCAGAGTGAGAGGGGGGAAGCAGGCTCGCCACTGAGCAGAGAGCCCAATATGGGGCTCCATCCCAGCTGAAGGCAGAGGCTTTAATCCATTGAGCCACCCAGGCGCCCAGAATAGGTGATTTCAATTATCCTGTCTTCAAGTTTGCTCATTCTTTCTTCTGCCTGACCAAATCTGTTGAACCCTCTAGTAATTTCATTTCAGTTAATGTACTTTTCAACTACAGACTTTCTATTTGTTTCTTTAAAAAATTTCTATCTCTTTATTGATACTTTATTCTTATTTTGTTTATACATAATTTTCCTGATTGCTCTTAATCCTTTGTTTGTTGTTTCCTTTAACTCTTTGAACACAAGTAAGTTGTTTTATTTCACATCTTTTTGTAGCAAGTCCAGTGTCTGGGCTTCCTCAGGGACAATATCAATTTATTTTTTTCTTTCAAAAGAGCCATATTTTTATGTTTTTTTTTAAAATAATACATCTTGTGATTTTTTTGTTGTTGTTGAAAACTGGACAGTTGGATATTATAAAGTGATAACTTTGGGAATCAGATTTTCCCCTTCCCCAGGGTTTGCTGTTCTTAATTGTTGAAGTTGTAGGTTGTGTTCAGCCAGTATTTTGATTGAGATTTTCTTATAAATTTTTTATAAATTTTTTAAAAAGATTTTATTTATTTATTTGACAGACAGATCAAAGTGGGCAGAGAGGCAGGCAGAGACAGAGAGAGGAGGAAACAGGCTCCCCGCCGAGCAGAGAGCTCGATCCCAGGACCCTGGGATCATGACCTGAGCCGAAGGCAGAGGCTTTAACTCACTGAGTCACCCAGGCACCCCAATTGAGATCTTCTTGAATGCCAGGATCTTGATATAATCAAACAAATAAAAATAAGACAAAAAAAAATTTTTTTTTTTTTTATAGATGATTACATGCTGGAGCATTCTCTCTGGTTTCTTTCTTTTTTTTTTTTTAAGATTTATTTATTTATTTACAGAGAGAGCACATGTGAGCAGGGGGAGCAGGGGGACCACATAGAGAGGGAGAGAAGCAGACTCCCTGCTGAGCAGGGAGCCTGAGGCAGGGCTCAATCCCATGACCCCGAGATTGTGATCTGAGCCAAAATCAAGAGTCAGACCTTAAATGACTGAGCCACCCAGGTGCCCCTGGAGCATTCTTTTATTGCTTAACTAGGCTGTTTATAATTCTGCCTCAGCCTTCACTTCCTCTTGTACTGGGACTACAGATTAGTCAATGGTGGAAGCTTAAGGTCTTCTCAAGTCTTTTCTGAACATGTATCCCATCCTGAGCATATGTATAGCCTTCTAAATTCTTCTATACAAGTACTTTTGAATACCCTAATTTCCCAAAGAGACCTGCTTTTCTTCCAAGACCTTAGGTGGTTTGTTGTATATCAACCACAATCTTTTGTCCCACGGAGCTATGGGTTTTTTATAATCTTAACAATGTTTTTGAGCAATGTGCACCCACTGGTTTTCTACTGTGAGTGGATTTCAAGATAGGAGAAATAGTATTGAGTGCCTTATATCAGTCATTCAGGTAGCCCCAGATAGGTTAAAACAAATGCAGTAACTTGTGAACAAGGATTGCTCTGCTTCTCCAGAATCAGAGCCTAGTGTGCCACACTGGAAATGCAGGTTGCCATTTTCAATATTGCCACTGAGCTGGGAATAGGATGAGGCAAGGGCAAGTAAAAATGCCTCTAAGCTTACCCACTATTATAGTTGCCTTTTTCTTGGTTTTCAGTATTTGTTTCATTGCTGTAAACTCTTGACTGTCTTCCACAGTTCTCTCAGAGTTGGTTCAGACAGTTTCTGAACCAACTCTTTTCAGTGTTTCTACAGAAGGATGGGAGTTTAGAGTTTTTTACTCTATCATTTTGCTGACATCTAGACTTCACCTTTTGATGCGAGGGACACTATGCTTAATGCAGGATGAAAGGAAAGGAGATTATTTATTACAGATATTTTTAAGGCCTTTGATAAATATCCCCAAGTTGCCTTCCAAAAAGTTTGCAGTTCCACAAGTGGTGTATGAGCCTGCTCTTTCTTCATACATTCACCAACACAATACTTTTTTGTATTTGCTGTTTTGACAGGGGAAGAAATTTTCTCATTTTAATTTAATTTTTTGAAAGTTTCTCATTTAATTTTAATCCACATTATAAATGTTTTAGTGAGATTAAACATTTTTTCACATATTAGTCATTTGGAAGTCCTCTTTTGAAAATAACTTGCTTTTAGTGGCACATTTATCCTTAATACCAAAAAGTTTCAAAACTTTAAAAAACTTTGCATTTAATCCCTTTCTGAAAATAAGTTGATAATATTTACTATAAATGATATATATATATATAATAAAATTGATAATCTGGAAATAGTTGAAAACTCAAGCCATGGAAAAAAGAGAAAGAAGTGTTAAATAGAACTTTCATAAATAAGCATCAAATCTTGTTGTTTAACAAAAAGGGAAGTACTATAAATTATGCAGCTCTAATCCTAAGGGAGGACCCATGCTAGTTCCAAAAGAGATCAGATATCTTCCTGACATTAAATCTAAAACAGATTTCTCATTTGAGCTCTTACATAGGGAATACTTAGTGACAAATAACAGCAAGTTTAATGAAAGGTTTATAGCAAATGTAGGTGCAAGTTTTTAATAATTTTTTTATTGAAGTATAATTGAAATGTAACATTTTATTAGTTTCAGGTGTACAACGTAATGATTCAATAGTTGTAAAACTGAAATGATTACCACAATAAGTCTAGTTAATATCTGTCACCATGCAGAGTTGTACAAAAATTTTTTTTCTTGTGATGAGAGCTTTTAAGGTCTACTCTTTTAACAATCTTCCAATATGCAATACAATATTATTTTGGGGTTTTTTTTAGTTTTATTATTTATTTTTAGTAATCTCTATACGCATCATGTGGCTTTAACTCATGATCCTGAGATCAAGCATCATGTGCTCCTCCAATTGAGCCAGCCAGGTGCCCCTCAAATATGTAGAACTGGGGGCACCTGGGTGGCTCAGTGGGTTAAAGCCTCTGCCTTCGGCTCAGGTCAGGATCCCAGGGTCCTGGGATTGAGCCCCGCATTGGGCTCTCTGCTCTGCAGGGAGCCTGCTTCCCCCTCTCTCTCTGCCTACCTCTCTGCCTACTTGTGATCTCTGTCTGACTTGTGATCTCTGTCTGTGAAATAAATAAATAAAATCTTTAAAAAAATATGCAGAACTGTATTATTTTTTTAATCTTCTTTTTAAAAGATTTATTTATTTATTTTTTAAAAATTTAAAAAATATTTTCTTTATTCATTTCAGAGAGTGAGGAGAGAGAGAGTGTGTGTGTGTACACACAAGCATGATGGGGGGAGGGTCAGAGGGAGAAACAGATTCCCTGCTAAGCACAGAGCTGGATGCAGGACTCATTTCCAGGACCCTGAGATCATGACCTGAGCCAAAGGCAGATGCTTAATGAACTGAGCCACCCGGGAGCCCCTATTTATTTATTTTACAAAGAGAGAGAGAAAGCCTAGTGGGGAGGTGCAGAGGGAGAGAGAATCTCAAGTAGACTCCCTGCTGAGTGCAGAGCCTGATGCAGGGCTCCATCCCACCACTGTGAGATCAAGACCTGAGTCACCCAGGTGCCCCTGCTCTTAGACTTTTTTAAAAAAATATTTTATTTATTTATTTGACAGACAGAGATCACTAGTAGGCAGAGAGGCAGGTGGCAGGCGGAGGGTGGGGGAGGAAGCAGGCTCCCTGCTGAGCAGAGAGCCTGATGCGGGGCTCGATCCCAGGACCTGGGATCATGACCTGAGCTGAAGGTAGAGGCCTTAACCCACTGAGCCACCCAGGTGCCCCTAGACTTTTTAATTAGATATGGTTATTTCCTGTGAGTTTTTCTTTGGCTGTAGGGAGGTAAAAGGCGGATTTCTCCTCCAAGCTAGACTAAGTGTCAATATTATAGAGCAAAGGCAAATTAAGAATGGCAGTGCTAGAATATTGGATCCAATATTCATAAAAATTGATTTGCCTTTGGTTCCTGGCTGAGACATATATGTACCTAACTGCTGAATCTTTGTCAATGAATATATTTAATGCATTCTTTTTTTTTTAAGATTTTTTTTTTAATTTGACAGAGAGATCACAAGTAGGCAGAGAGGCAGGCAGAGAGAGAGGGGGGAAGCAGGCTCCCCACCAAGCAGAGAGCCTGATGCGGGGCTCGATCCCAGGACCTGGGATCATGACCTGAGCTGAAGGTAGAGGCCTTAACCCACTGAGCCACCCAGGTGCCCCTTAATGCATTCTTAAACATAAAGAGAAGCTCAATTACGTTTACAATAAAAGAAATACAAATTTAAAAACTACCCTGAAATACCTTTTTTTAATTGCAGAAGATCAAAAAAGCTTAATAACTCATTAAGTTGTTGATGAGCACATTAGAAATAGGTCCTCTCATTCAAACTAGTGAGAGTATAAATTGGTAAAAATCCTGGGGAGGACAGTATTGTAATAGCTATTAAAGTACATAAGCATGTGTCTTTTAACCTAGTAACTCACTTCTAGTAACTTCTTTACAGATAAATGTTCTTATCAAGTCTATTAGTGACTACTGCATTATTAAATACAATCGTCTTTTCAAGGTCATTGTGACCTGTTATTAGTGTTTAATGATTCAGCCCTCCTTGAAGCTCTTTCTTTACCAGGCTCTCAGAATACTATACTCTCTTGGTTTTATTCCTCCTCCTCTGGCTTCTTTATCTCTTTAGCCTCTAAATGTTGGAGTCTCTCAGAGCTCAGTCCTTGGACACTTTTCAATCTACATTTACTCCCTTGGTTTTTATCTAGTCCCGTGGCTCTTACTACCATCTATGTGCTGATGGCTTTCAAATTTGTATACGGGCCATAGGCCTCTCTCCTGAACTCTGGATTCATACATTTAATTCTAACAAACTCTCTGGTTAGAATCATTGTAATCTCTTATCTGGTCCCCTACATCTACTATTCTACCCTGCAGTTTATTCTTTTTATAAAGTAACAACTTCATTGAGTTATAGTCCACATACCATTCACTTCACCCATTTAAACCATACCCAAACCAGTGGTTTTTAGTATACTCACAGAGTAATACAGCCTTCACCACAATCAACTTTATAACATTTTTCTTACCCCTAAAAGAAATCTCATACATATTAGCAGTTACTCTACATTTCCTCCCAGCCCTCATGCCATCCCCTCTCCCAGAACCCCCCAGCCCTAGGCTACCATGTATCTACTTTTTGTCTGTATAAATTTTCCAGCTTTGGACATTTCATATAAATGGAATCATACAATATGTGGTATTTGTGACTGCCTTCTTTCATTTAACATAATGCTGTCAAGGTTTATACATACTGTAGCATGTATCAGTACTTCTTTTCTTTGTTGTTGAATAATATTTCGCTGTATGAGTATACCACATTTTCCCCCATTCTTCAGTTGATGGATATTTGGACAATTTATTCTTTTTTTTTTTTTAAGGTTTTATTTATTTATTTGTCAGAGAGAGAGAGAGCGAGAGCGCACACGCACAGGCAGCCAGAGGCAGAGGGAGAAGCAGGCTCCCTGCTGAGCAAGGAGCCTGATGTGGGACTCCATCTCAGGACCCCGGGATCATGACCTGAGCCGAAGGCAGCCGCTTAACCAACTGAGCCACCCAGGCGTCCCTGGACAATTTATTTTTAATATAGCCTTATATAATGATTGTGTTAAAGTGGAGGTCAACTCATGTAACTAACTCCTCTGCTCAGAAACTACTAGTGACTCCCTAGCACATTCTGAGTAAAAGCCTAAATCCTTACAATGGACTACAAGTGCCTATGTATTCATTATGCACTTTGCTCTCACTTTTTTCTATCCATTCGTACTTGGCTTCCTGCTGTTCTTCACATATGCGAGGCACACTGTTGCAGCAAGGCCTTTACACTTTCTGTCCCCTTTTGCCTGTACTTTTCTTATCCCAGGTATCTACACCACTTGCTTTCTCACTTCCCTGAGGTCTTTACTCAAATATTACCATCTCAGTAAGTGTCTTGATGAAATGTGTTTCCCTACTCACCACCCTAGCCCCCAACATAGTCCATCTGCCTTCCTGCATTATTTTTCTCTGTGGCACATATCACTAAAATATTTATCTTAATAATTGTCTTTCTTTTCCCACTAGAATATAAGTTCCATGAGGGCAAGAATTTTTGCCTAATTTGTTTAATGCTCTATTCCCAACACTTAGAAAAGTACCTGATGGATGGTAGGCACTCAGGATATATCTTTAATGAATGAATAAATAACATTGTCTCCGGAGAGGAAATTGGGTGGCTGGACAACAACATTGTCAGCAAGGAGACAATTTGGTATATATTGTTTCTATACCTCATAAGTTTTGAATCATAGGATGTAATACCTATTAAAATAAATAAAACTAAAATTAGAAATAATGAGCAGAGGTATATATTTACATAGGACCTATTAAAGAAAAATTGAATTTGTATATTTGATTGTCAACTTTAAGGCAGTACTATATATGTCAGCAGGAATCTGAAACTATAAGGAGGAAAAGCTTACAAGTTAATTTCCTCTAGTTTTTGTAAGGTCTCTAGAAAATGGAAGGTAGAAGTTTTGGCATAAGTAGGTTGATAGTAACAAAATACATTTTCTTAATCAACACAACATCTGATATCATTATTATAATTTAATGCAGTCATAAATTATGTGTACCAAGAGGACACTTTCTATCCTAGATGAAGAGGAAAGAAAAGTATTCACTTGCCTGTACCATTTAGACTTCTAGAACTTCATTCTTTCAGAGACTCTATGGAGTGCACTTACATCATAACACCCATTTCTTGCCAACTCCTGAGTTAAGCAGTCTCTTGAGTGCAATAACAGTTTTAAAAAATGTATAAGAGTAAAACCAGGGCTGAAAGTAGCCAAAAGTACAACTTTGCTGATTTCTGAGTAGCTGGCTTCTTTCCCATCGAATCCATAGCCATATACTGTTCTGTGGTTCACATCTAGGCTTTTACACGAGAGAATTGCAATGCTCAAGCATGATGTGGAAACAAAACTTAGATTTCTCCCGTACAGGCCCTTTGGAAGTAGGAATAAGAGAACATAAATCTACAGATAATTAAGTTTGGTTTTGTTTTTGTCATTTTTTTCGGTACAGGGTCAAGGAAATGATTCCTCCAAGGCCACCTCTTACCCGTCGGACAGGAGGAGCTCAGAAGGCAAGTGCCAAAGCCATGGTGAAACTATAAGTAATAAAGTGTTGAGTGCACCCATTTGAAAATAAGGCATGGATTCTTCAGTATGTTTTCTAGAAGGGGTGAGAAATTGTAGCTTCACATATTTCTCTTCCTGGTTCTGTTTGTGACCAGTGACATACAATGAATAGTGAATAGTGTTTCCTCTTTGGCTGGTAGTCTCTGAGCTGAAAAGTAAAGGGAAATTTATACCTAAAGCATTATTGAATGTAAAACCCAATCCAGTTTCAGACTTCCATTATATATCTTGATCTCTTTGAGGCCTCTTTACCAGATATTTTGTATTTTGCTAGGCAGTGAGTGACTACCACATGCAGATCAAGAATATTTCTAGAGCTATTCTGGATGAGTATCATAGGATGTTTGGAAAACAGGTGGCCAAACTGAGGAGTAACATGGATAGTGAAACCGTGGAGGAGCAGAAGTGCCTGCTCAGCTATGAACTTAACTGCTCTGGAAAATACTTCGCTTTCAAAGAACAGCTCAAGGTAAATATTCATTTAATTGTTCAATGGATTTTTATGAGGCATCTTCTCTACATTCCTAATTATTAGTTTTTCTCTCGTCATGTTCAGCTATGTTTCCACTATTCTTGCTGTTGGTGCCAAGAGTTATGTTCCGTCTGATAGGACATGAGAAGCTCCACTGTGCAAAGCCCTGGTTTTAAGTCTTTACTTGAGGCTAGGCCAGATTTTGAGCCAGGTTTCATATTGCTGTGGCAGGTAGAAACTCTGTACCTGGTACTGATTCCTTGACTAATTCTCTGTCTCCCATTACCTACCTTTCCATAGTCCACAGAATCACTAAGATTTAAGAAATATTTACTTAATAATAATCTTCTGCATCATAATGGTTAACATTTATTGAGTGTTTGCAGTACACCAGGCAAATTTTTAAATGCTTTGTATTTTACTAATTTAATCCTAACAACAACCCTATGAGGTAGATAGTCTTCATTTTATAGTTGGAGTAATGCAATATTAATTGGTTAAGTAATTTTCCCAAAAGCGTAGAACTAGTAAAGGGTAAAGATGAGACTCAAATTCAGGCAGCCTTCTTGCTCCAGAATTCACATTCTTAACTGCTATGCTGGATTGCCTCTCTGTGCACATTTATAATGTGTCCTGTACTGTATTTAACAGATACAAAGAAACCACATGGAAGTAATAAGGTGAAAAACAACTAATGCCCATGGAGGCGAGGAGCTCTTCTCAGTACGTGGCATAGTCACAACTTAGTTTGATTCCTGGTTCTACCATTACTAGCTGAATGGTCAAATGACTTTACCTCTCTGAGCTTTAATTACTTACTTTAATTAATTACTTTAATGATGAGGAATAATACTAATACTATCATGTGGCGTCATTATGAGAATTAAATAATATGATGCATGGAAAGTGCTTAGTACAAAACCTGGCAATAATGTTAGCTGGGGTGGGGGTACTGTCATGGCTACAGAAATATGTTATTTGTACAGCATTTTAAAAAAAATATTTTATTTATTTATTTGAGAGAGAGAATGAGAAAGAGAGAGAGAGCATGAGAAGTGGGAGGGTCAGAGGGAGAAGCAGACTCCCTGCCAAGCAGGGAGCCCAATGCGGGACTCGATCCCGGGACTCCAGGATCATGACCTGAGCTGAAGGCAGTCGCTCAACCAACTGAGCCACCCAGGCATCCCTTTGTACAGCATTTTAAGTTTTATCACCTACTTGTTATCTTTCTTTGGCTTCTCAATCATCTTCTGAAGTAAGATAATAAGACCAGAAGTACACATCCATATAACAAATGAGGAAAATGAGGTAGTAATTTCAATTTCTGAGGTTGTACAGTGGCAGAATTAGAAGTAGAATTCCATTCTCTAGACTGTCAAATCACACCTTTTCCTCTTGTATCATGTGGTCACCATGAGAGATGTAATGCATAAACCTAATACTGAAGTCTTTTTTAGCTTTATGGCTCTCTTCACATGATATGTGTTCTGCATTGACCGTATTAGAGATGACGTCAAGAAAAGAAGTCATGCAGAGTATGCTGACTGGGGGAAAATCAGAGACCTGACATTCTAGTAGTTACCAAGGGAGAAATCAATCACTTTCTGGAGTTCTGATGAGCCTTAGACCAGGGCTCAAGGGAGGCCTGTGTTGTCAGTGTGGTGCTGGACTCTATAATCAAATGGATGATCTATGTCTCTTACAGCATGCTGTAGTAAAGATTGTGAGAGAGAAGTATTTGAAGACAACGCCATTTGAAAGCCAGGAGGAACTGCAGACATTTATTAGTGAGCTCTATGTGTTCTTGGTGGATCAGATGCATGTGGCCTTAAACCAGGTAGGTGCTCAAGAACTAAGAGTCCTTCCTTTTCTCCATAGGACATCAGGGTCTCTGAATGATTCCTTACTTGCTTGCTTCCTTTCTTCATTCAGCAAACATTTATGAGGTGTCTACTCTGTTGCACTGACAAAGATGAATAAGAAACTGCCTAAATTATAAAACTAGTTTTCGGGAGAATGAGGGAGAATAATTCAACTTCCTGGCATAATAACTTTCATAACTGTTGTAAATGTGATGGATAAAAGAAATATGTAAAATCAGCTAATTAAATTATAAAACAAAAATCATCATTTTATTCATTCTGTGAGTGCGTGCAATTTTCAGTTTGCTCTCCATGATTGGCAATCAAAACTAAGAAACATTATGAGCTTTCAGATATTATACCTGAATGACAATGACACTTCAAACATGCCTTTTCTTTCTTTTCTTTTTTTTTTTTTTTGAGAGGGGGGTAAGTAGGGCAGAAGGAGAGGGAGAGAGAGAGAGAGAGAGAGACTCCCAAGCAGGCTCCCTGCCCATTGAGAAGCCCCACACAGAGCTTGATCTCACAACCCTGAGATGATGACCTGAGCCTAACCCACTGCTTAACCCACTGCTTAACCCACTGAGCCACCCAGGTGCCCTCAGACATGCCTTTTCTATTTGACTGTTAGCCTGCTCTTCTCCCATTTGTCTCTTTCTATCTATATTTGCACAGCTTGCATATTGTCTTCATTTGTTCATTTTTAAATGTATATAGTTGTGGTTTATTTGAAAACAATTGTTAAAATCAAAGTCTTTTTGTCCCCTTCGTCGTCTCTAAACAGCCATGGTTCCTCAAACCCTCTATTTGTTTTTCCCTTTACTGTTGCTTTCTTCTCTATCACCATTACTTTTTCTTTCCCTTGTCTAGCCTTTCTGGAGGGGGAAGGTGAGGAGTGTCCAATATCCTAGGATTAAGAAAAGAATCCTACCTTGAGCACAGATGATTAAGATAAATTGCCTTGAGAATTGAGCATGAGATAGTAATTACTGTTGCCTTGTGCTGTCAAGGAATCCCTGTCTAGTAGAGAAGAGAGACATCAAATACAAATAAGTGCAGTAGGGTGAGGTAAGTTCTGTGATAGGGACATGTCCATGGGAGAGCAAGTTAGGGGATGCCTAAAGAGTGGTCACCTTCCCCTGAGGAAGATGTCAAGAAAGGATTCATGGAAGAGCTGTGCCTTGAGCTTAAAGGCTAAAAATTTTCCAGGTGGATGTTTCAGAGCATTTGAGTCATAGGGAACATCACAAAAGCTTGGAAGATTGGAAGTGTATGGCATATACAGAAACTGCATATATCATTTAGGAATGGAGGTTGAAGTGGTTAAGGGACATAGAAGTAGGAGTTGAAGCCAGGGATCAGTTCCTAGTAGGGGGATTGAGAATGTGGATGGAAGCCTTATATGCCACACAAAGAAGTTTTGACTTTTTCCCTTATTAGCATTTGGAAGCAATAAATTTAATTACATTATAAGTGGAATAATATAATCAGATCTACATTTTATGAAAAACAATCTGATGGCAGTATGTCATATAGGTTAGATGTTATGAAACTGGTGGTGTTAACCAGTTATTACTTGGTAATAAAGAGGTCAAAGATTCTTAAGTTTAAGGCTCAGTGATGGGGTAGCTTTTAGTACCATTAGCTAGAACAGGAAATACAACACAAGTGAATTTGGTAGGAGGCAGGTGATTGTTGAAATCACTTTTGAACATTGGTTCTTGTGGGGTTTTTCTCAAGAGAGAGATCTGAGCTGGAGAGAAGATTTGGGGAGCCATGAGTATATACAGGTATTACTTGGAGAGATATTGACAGTTTGGTTCCAGACCACCACAATAAAGCAAATATCACAATAAATCAAGTCAAATGAATTTTTTGGTTTCCCAGTGCATATAAATGTTTACACTATACTGGAGACTATTATGTATGCAATAGCATTATGTCTAGAAAAACAATGTACGTATCTTAGTTAAAAAATACTGTATTGCTAAAAAATCCTAACCATCATCTGAGTTTTCAGCGAATTCTAACCACAGATCACAGATCACTGTAACATATATAACTAACAATGAAAAAGCTTGAATTATTGTGACAATTACCCAAATGTGACACAGAGACACAAAGTGAGAAAGTGCTATTAGAAAATGGCACAATAGATTTGCTTGACACAGTTACCACAAATCTTCAATTTGTAAAAAAAAAAAAAAAAACAAAAATCAAAACAAAAAAACAACCAAAAGATTTAAAAAAAAACAGTATCTGTGAAGTGCAACAAAGGATATGCCTTAGATACTAGTTAAAATATGATCATAAATGAAGCTGCTGAGAAAAACATGAGTCGAGAGAGAAATGAGCTGTCAGTGGAACCCTATCAAACAGCAGCATTCAAGGGATGGATGAGTAAAAGAATTAATGGAAGGAGGGGCACCTGGGTGGCTCAGTTATGATCCCAGGGTCCTGGGATGGAGCCCCGCATCAGGCTCCCTGCTCAGCGGGAAGCCTGCTTCTTCCCTCTCCCACTCCCCCTGCTTGTGTTCCCTCTCTCCCTGTGTCTCTCTCTGTCAAGTAAGTAAATAAAAATCTTTAATTAAAAAAAAGAATTAATGGGGACGCCTGGGTGGCTCAGTTGGTTGGACAACTGCCTTCGGCTCAGGTCATGATCCCGGAATCCCGGGATCGAGTCCCGCATCGGGCTCCCAGCTCCACGGGGAGTCTGCTTCTTCGTCTGACTTTCTCCTCGCTCATGCTCTCTCTCAAATAATAAAATCTTAAAAAAAAATTAAAAAAAAAAAGAATTAATGGAAGGAGATAAGTGAATTGTTAAAAAGGTAAAACCCAGAAGACAGTAGTATCACAGAAGCTAAGGGGAGATAATTTTAAGAAGAAAAAGTAGTCAACAATGTCAAATATTCCTAGGAGTTCATGGGGAGGGAGAATTGGAACAAGGTCGTCAAAAGGTATAAACTTCAAATTACAAGATAAACTAGTACTAGTGATGTAATGTACAGCATAATGACTAAAGCTAACACTGTTCTATGATATATGTGAAAGTTAAGGGAGTAAATCTTAAGAGTTCTTATCACAAGAAAAAAATTTTTCTTTTTTTCTTTTTCTTTTTGTTATGTCCATTTGAGATGATGGATACTAACTAAACTTATTGTGATAATTATTTTATAGGATGTGTCTGTCAAACCATTATGCTCTATGCCTTAAACTTACACAGTGATGTATGTCAATTATATCTCAATAAATTGGGGGAAAAAAGAAAAACAAAATTTGAAAAGTTTTCATTGAATCTGAAAATAAAGAGGTTATTAACTTTCACATAGCAATATCAGTGAGCTAATGGAGTAGATTCAAATTATAATGAACTGTGGAGTAAATGAGTGGTTAAGAAGCAGGTGAATATAAATTCAAGAAGTTGGAAGATGAAAAGAAGGGAGGGGAAAGTAGTAGCTAGAAATTATAGAGATTTTCTTTTTAAGCTGGAGATGTCTTTAGCATATCCATAGGTTTGGGAAAAGGAGTCAGCAGATGGGAAAAAATTGAAAATAGACGGAAAGAGAGAATAATTGATGGCAAAGCCCAGGGTATATACAGGTGGGAAAGGATCAAGAACAGAAAAGGATGTGATGCTTCTTCCTCAGACTGAAAGGAAGGATATACAATGGATGCAAAAATAAACTCTTTCAGTGTGGAGTTCATTAGTTGAGGAATTTCTGGCCTAATGATTTCCATTTCCTCTATGAAGTAATGTCTTTGCGGACAGTGAAGGGAATAACATTTGAATAAAAAGCATGAAGAAAGAGAAGAATATTTAGGTACTGCATCATAGCATTATGGAATTTGTTGTTGAACAAGGACAACTATATAGATTGCAGAGAGTATGAAAGGCCTTCAGCTAAGGCTGAATGCCAAAGAATCTGTGGCAGCCCAGATATTTCTTTGTGTACGCAGTTTTCCTCAGGACCTGTTAGCAGCTCTTGTCTAAGATTTAAGAAGTCAGATAGTAGGGTTGTTTTAATTTGGGAGTCTTCAGACCAAGTGCAGAAGACAAGGATGCCTAGGACCTGAGTGTGCTGGCGAGAGAGTAGTATGAGTGGATGATCATGAGGTCCAAGCTTACCCAGTTGGGAAAGATAGGCATATTGGAAATGAAGGAAAAAAAGTCAAAGAGCAGTTTTCAGGGGATTAAGTGACAAAAAGACTGAAGGCTTGTAATGTAGATTCTGGGAGTGGGATATTAGAGGTAGAGTATTTCTGGTTTGCAACGAAGTGTGTTGCTGGAGGGATTTGGAGGTCAAGAACATCAAAGTTAAAAATAACAAAGAACAGAAGCATTATTCCATGATCAGGAACTCTCTTTGGCCCATCTCAAATTTAGCTTTACTCTCTACATCCTTTAGCAACTCTACTTATTAATGTCACTGATAATATTTTTACTTCTAATTAAAGAATTTGGGGAGGTCTGCCTTGACAATATCTTCTGATCCAGGAGATTACTTACTATACCAGAACTGCTTTCCTGGGTGGGTATATGGAGCATAATATTTTGGGGGGTTTTCTCCTACATTCTGGCTATTTCTAAAATGTTTCCTTTTTGGGATATGCTTACATATCTCACTAAAAGTACAGAAGCAACTTCCAAAACATTACCCTTCATCTCCTGTTTGTTCAATGTTTGAAGACTCTAGCTAGTGTTTGCCAACCTTTTTCATGTAATGGCACCTAAAAATGATAATATTTTTCACGTACACTAGAGAAAATGTAAGAAGCTGTTTGAGGTCAAAAGAGGCTTACTTAGAGATTTTTGACTGCCCTGAAGGTTGAGGAGAACAGTTCTGCCCAAATTAATTTTTACTCACTTCTATGAGCTTAGATTGTTGGTATTCAGACACCTGAGCTTCTTTTTCACCCTTGATATTTCTCTCTTGGTTCACTCTCACTCTCTTACTATATTGGCAAGACTGTAAGAAACCCCAGTATCATTTTCAACCTTACAACTGGGGTCTCACATCTAGTTTATTCTTATAAGACTCTCTACTTGTAATTGTTTTGTTTTGTTTAACATCTTGATGACAAGACCATGCCAGATGATATCCAAGGTACTGTTTCAACCATCTATACAAGCAGTGAACAGCTTCGACTCTTTGCATTTGAAGCAGAAGTCAATGAGAACTTTGAAATGGCAGCAGTGTATTATGAAGAGGTAATTAAATGTCTTGCCAGTGATAACTGTTACTATTACTTGTATAATATGGGTATAACAAATAGTTTTTAATTATTTAAAACCCAACAGGACTGATGAAGGGATAGACACATAAATCAATAAATTAGAACCTAAAAATAGGTCCATACAAGTAAGGACATTATATTTTTGACAGAGGTGTAAGGAAATTCAATAGAGAAAAGATAGTCTTTTATTTTATTTTTTTTTAAGATCTTATTTATTTATCTGACACAGAGAGAGAGAGATCACAAGTAGGCAGAGAGGCAGGCAGAGAGAGAAGGGGAAGCAGGCTTCCTGCTGAGCAGAGAGCCCAGGGCTCCATCCCAGGACCCTGGGATCATGACCCGAGCCAAAGGCAGAGGCTTTAACCCACTGAGCCACCCAGGCGCCCCAAAAGACAGTCTTTAAAAAAAAAATGGCATTAGAACTGTTGGTCATCCATATGCAAAAAAATAAACTTTGACTTAAGCCTCAAACATTGTATAAAAAAATCAACTTAAGAGGTACCTTGGTGGCTCAAGTGGTTGAGCATCTGACTCTTGATCTTGGTCAGGTCTTGATCTCAGTGTCATGAATTCAAGTCCAACACTGGGCTCCAGGCTGGGTGTGGAGCCTACTTTAAAAAAAAAAATGAATTAAAAAAAAAAAAAATGAATCATAGATCTGAATGTAAAACATAAAACTATAAAAATTTTAGAAAATTTTAGAAAAAAGGGAGAAAGTCTTCATGACCTGGAGTTTAGGACATGATGCAAAAGCATGATCCATAAAAGAAAAATAGGATAAATGGAACTTCATCAAAATTAAAATGTGTGCTTTGTAAAGGATAGTATTAAGAGAAAGAAAAGAAAGGTAGAGATTAGGAAAAAATATCTGCAAAACATATATCTGACAAAGGATTTGTATCCAGAATATTAAGAACTCCCAAAATTCAACAGTAGAAAAACGATTAAATAAAAATGGGCAAAAGATTTGAAAAGATATTTCAGTAAAGAGGACATAAATAGGATAAATAAGAACATGAAAAGATGTTCAACATCATTAGCCATTAGGGAATACAAATTCAAACCACAATAAGGTGCCACTACAATGCATTAGAATAACTAAAATGAAAAATGGTGACAATAAGAGGTGCTGGTGGGGATACAAAACAACTGGAACCCTCATATTTTGCTGGAGGAAATGGGTAATGATAAAGCAACCCTGGAAAAAGTTTGACAGTTTCTACTCCTGGGTATTTACCTTAAAAAAGTATAATCTTAGTGGTATTCCCATGCATTTTGGCCATTTGTAGATCTTCAGAGAAATGTCTGTTGAAGTTCTTTACCCACTTTTGAGTCAGTTTGTTTAATTTTTGATCTATTTTGAGTTATTTTTTATATATGGCATTAAGTAAGGGTCCAACTTCACTTTTTACATGTAGATGTGGATATCCAGGTTTCCTAGCACCATTTGCTGAAAGGACTGTCCTTATATATTGAATGGTCTTGGCCTCTGTCAAAAATTATTTGACATTGATCATGTGAGGGCATATTTCTGGGCTCTCTATTCTATCCCATTGTTCTATATATTTGTCTTGATACTAGCACCACACAGATTACTATAACTTTTTAAGTTTTGAAACTAGGTGTCTGTTTTTATGCCAGTACCATGCTGTCTTGGTGATCACAGGTTTGTAGTAAAGCTTGAAATCAGGCAACGTGATGCTGCCAGTTTTGTTTTTCTTTTTCAACATTTCCTTAGCAATTCAGGGTCTCTTCTGATTCCATACAAATTTTAGGATTGTTTGCTCCCGCTCTTTGAAAAATACCAGTGGAATTTTTTTTATCAAAATATTTTTTTTAATTTCATTTCTTTTCAGCATAACAGAATTCATAGTTTTTGCACCACACCCAGTGCTCCATGCAATGCATGCCCTCCATAATACCCACCACCTGGCTCCCCCAACCTCCCACCCCCCGCCCCTTCAAAACCCTCGGGTTGTTTTTCAGAGTCCATAGTCTCTCATGGTTCATCTCCCCCTCCAATTTCCCTCAACTCCCTTCCAGTGGAATTTTGACCGGAATGGCATTAAAAGTATAGATTGCTCTAGGCAGTATAGACATTTTAACAATGTTTCTTCTTCTGATCCATGAGCATGGAATGGTCTTCCATCTTTTTGTGTCTTCTTCGATTTCTTTCATGAGTGTTCTGTAGTTCCTCGAGTACAGATCCTTTACCTCTTTGGTTAGGTTTATTCCCAGGTATCTTATGGTTCTTGCTGCTATAGTAAATGGAATCGATTCTCTAATTTCCCTTTCTGTGTTTTCATTGTTAGTGTATAAGAAAGCAACTGATTTCTGTACATTGACTTTGTATCCTGCCACAGTACTGACAGAGAGTTCGACTTCTTCATTGCCAATTTGGATACCTTTTATTTCTCTTTGTTGTCTGATTGCCATTGCTAGGACTTCTAATACTATGTTGAACAAGAGTGGTGAGAGTGGGCATCCTTTTCGTGTTCCTGATCTCAACGGGAAGGCTGTGAGTTTTTTCCCATTGAGCATGATAATTTGCTGTGGGTTTTTCATAGATAGATTTTATGAAGTTCAGGAATGTTCTCTCTATCCCTATACTTTGAAGCGTTTTAATCAGGAACGGATGCTGGATTTGTCAAATGCTTTTTCTGCATCAATTGAGAGGACCATGTGGTTCTTCTCTCTTCTCTTATTGATTTGTTCTATCACATTGATTGATTTGCGAATGTTGAACCATCCTTGCAACCCAGGGATGAATCCCACCTGGTCATGGTGGACCATCTTTTTAATGAGCTGTTGGATCCTATTTGCTAGGATCTTGTTGAGAATCTTAGCATCCATATTCATCAGTGATATTGGTCTGAAATTCTCCTTTTTGGTGGGGTCTTTGCCTGGTTTGGGGATCAGGGTAATACTGGCTACATAAAAAGAGTCTGGAAGTTTTCCTTCTGCTTCAGCTTTTTGAAACAGCTTCAGGAGAATAGGTGTTATTTCTTCTTTGAAAGTTTCGTAGAATTCCCCCAGGGAATCCATCAGGTCCTGGGTTCTTGTTTTTTGGGAGGTTTTTGATCACTGCTTCTCTCATTACTAGATATCGGTCTATTCAGGTTGTCAATTTCTTCCTGGCTCAATTTTGGAAGTTTATAGTTTTCCAGGATTGCATCCATTTCATCTAGGTTGCTTAACTTATTGGCATATAACTGTTGATAATAATTTCTGATGATTGATTCTATATCCTTGGTGTTAGTTGTGATCTCTCCCTTTTCATTCATAATTTTATTAATTTGGGCCTTCTCTCTTTTCTTTTGGATTAGTTTGGCCAATGGTTTATCGATCTTATTGGTTCTTTCAAAAAACCAGCTTCTAGTTTCATTGATGCGTTCTACTGTATCTCTAGTTTCTATCTCATTGATCTCTGCTCTAATCTTGATTATTTCCCTTCTTGTGTGTGGAGTTGGCTTAATTTGTTGTTGATTCTCTAGTTCTTTAAGGTGTAGAGACAGCTGGTGTATTCTGGGTTTTTCCATTTTTTTGAGGGAGGCTTGGATAGCTATATATTTCCCCCTTAGTACCGCCTTTGCTCTATCCCATAGGTTTTGAACCGAAGTCTTCATTCTCATTGGTTTCCATGAATTGTTTAAGTTCTTCTTTGATTTCCTGGTTGATCCAAGCACTCTTAAGCAAGGTGGCCTTTAGCTTCCAGGTGTTTGAATTCTGTCCAAACTTTTCCTTGTGGTTGAGCTCCAGTTTCAAAGCATTGTGATCTGAGAATATGCAGGGAATAATCTCAATCTTTTGGTATTGGTTGAGCCCTGATTTGTGACCCAGTATATTCTATTCTGGAGAAGCTTCCATGTGCACTCGAGAAGAATGAGTATTCTGTTGTTTTAGGGTGGAATGTTCTGTATATATCTATGAGGTCCATCTGGTCCAGTGTGTCATTCAATGCTCTTGTTTCTTTATTGATTTTCTGCTTGGATGATCTGTCTATTACTGAGAGTGGCATGTTAAGATCTCCTACTATTAATGTATTCATATCAATATGACTCTTTATCTTGATTAACAGTTTTCTTATGTAATTGGCTGCTCCCTTATTGGGGGCACAAATATTTACAATAGTTAGATCTTCTTGGTGGATTTAAGAATTATGTAGTGTCCTTCTGTATCTCTGACTATAGTCTTTAGTTTAAAATCTAATTTATCTGATATGATAATTGCTACCCCAGCCTTCTTTTGAGGCCCATTGGCGTGAAAGATGCTTCTCCATTCCTTCACTTTCAATCTGGATGTATCCTTGGGTTCGAAATGGGTTTCTCAACATATTGGGTGGGTCCTGTCATTTTATCCAACCTGCAACCCTGTGTCCTTTTATGGGTGCATTTAGGCCAAGTATGAGTTCTCCAGTTTTGTTCTTTTTCAAGATTGTTTTGGCTATTCAGGGTCCCTTGAGAATCCATATAAATTTTAGAGTGTTTTTTCCTCCTCATTGAGATTTTGATAGAGATTGTATTGAATCTGTAAATTGCTTTGGGCAGTATTGACATTTTAATAATATTAAGTCTTTCAATTCATACATGAGATGTATTTCCATTTGTTTATGTCATCTTTAATTTCTTTCAGCAATGTTTTATAGTTTTTACTGATTATGAGATGCTTTTTTTACATATTTGTACTTAAACTCTTATCTGCCATTTCAAGACCATGACAGAAATTATTATATGTGAATCTTTAAAATGAACTATAAAATGACTCTATGTTCCTAAGTATTTAGAGGAGTTTATGGTGACCATAATATCGACACTAAGAAGCAATGACTTGAAGATTTAATTTAGAAATTATTCCAATAAGTATTTATTCACCACATACTATGAGACAGAATAATGTCTGTGCTGGATATTCAGAATTCAGTGGTAAATTTTAAAAATATGACAGTTTCTGCTTTCATACAACTTAAGAGTATTTATGGTTTTATGGGCATAAAAAATATGACATAGTATTACAATAACTTTGGTCCTCCTGGTGCTTCATGTGATAGAGGTTGGTCCGTGAGCCCCAGAACCTGGAACACTGGCTGGACTATGGTGCCTTCTGCCTCCTAACTGAGGACAACATCAAAGCACAGGAGTGTTTTCGGAAAGCCCTTTCCCTCAACCAGAATCATATCCAAAGGTATGGGTGGAAGGGAGATGAAGAATGAGTAGGAGCACATAAGCTTCTATATGAAATTGTCTTGGTTCCATGACTGTGACATGGGACCGTGTTGTGAGTCATGTTGGGGTTCTCTTCTCAGCTTGTTGCTGTGTGGTGTCCTGGCTGTCCTTATGGAGAAGTATGAGCAGGCAGAAATTTTCTTTGAGGATGCTACTTGCTTGGAACCAACTAATGTTGTAGCCTGGACTTTACTTGGTATGGTATTTTCCTGTGATATGAATGTGTTTTCTTCCATTATAAGATTCTCCCTTTCTCTTTTCATTCTTTAATGGCTCATCATATAATTCTTAAACTTTGGTAAAAATAGGAAAATAGAAGTGAAATGTTGCAGTTCTTCAGTTTATGATGGTGGAAAAACCAATCACATTTATTTCAACATCTTTCTTCAGGTTTGTACTATGAAATTCAAAACAATGATATTCGAATGGAAATGGCATTTCATGAAGGCTTCAAACAACTGCAGGCACGAACGCTTCAGGCACAAGTAATAAAGCAGAGGAGCACTGGCCCTTTTGAGTACATTGAAGAAGGAGGGAAAGTAGAAGAACACAGTTTAGGTCCTTGGGGAATCACTAATGGTTCTTCTGCAACAGCAGTGAAGGCAGAAACCCCAGCAGGTAGGACCAGGAAATGGAGACGATGAGTGGCTATTGAAACAATTACTGGCCTTATGAATAGGGCCTGGCACATAGTAGGTAGTGAATAATTGTCAAATGAGTCAGTAGATGGAGTTTTGAGTTGTCCCAGGGATACCAGGAAAGACTCCTTTTAATAATTCCTCATTCATATGATTGGAAGTCTGAAGCTATTGTTGCCATTCAGGTTTTTTAATCTTAGAGAATTTACTGTTTCTGTGTTCCAGTAAGAGTGGTATGATTGTAACAGAGTAAATTTCTTTCATTTTCCCCTCACTTTCTTTTCCAACACTCTCAATCCCTTTCCTGTGATTCTTTTTCTTTTTCTAAGATTTATTTATTTATTAGAGAGAGAGAGTGTGTGTGTGTATGAGTAGGAGGGGCAGAGAGAAAAGGAGAGAGAATCTCAAGCAGACTCCACACTGGGCATGAAGCTGGATCTGGGGCTTGATCTCAGGACCTGAGATCATGACCTTAGCTGAAACCAAGAGTCCAACGCTTAACTGACTGCACTGCCCAGGCAACACCACTTCTCTTGTGATTCTTAAGTTTATTTATTTATTTATACACGTGTGTGTGCACGTGTGCACGCGCACACACACACACACACACTCCCTTTTTTCCCTGTTCTTATCATTCTCCTTTCTTCCATTTTAGGAAATTGATCATTCTAATCTGTTTAATATGTGTTTTTGTTTATGTGTTTCTTGTATATGTTATTTTGTTTATATGTAATTGCATATTGTTATTTTGTGTGCATTTGTTTTTAACAGTTTGAAGTATAATTGACATTTCATAAACTGCACATATTTAACACATACAAATTGATATGTTTGACATCTGAACACAACCATGAAAACATCACCCCAATCAAGTTAATAAATATATCCAAAATCTCCTAAACTCTCCTTGTGCCCATTTGAATCTCTTTCTCTGGCTTCCATTTCCAGACAACTACCAGGCATCTCTCTGTCACCATCAATTCATTTGCATGTCCAAAATTTTAGAATTCTAGAAAATTTCCACCATTTTCTGGAACTTCTAGAATTAAATAGGATCACAAAGTATGTTCTCTTTTTCCGCCAAGCATGATTGTTTTGAGTATCAAACATGCTATTGTCTATATTAGTAGTTCATCCCTTTTTATTGCTAAATAGTATCCCATTATATGAAGATACCACAATGTGTTTATCTATTCACCTGTTGAAAGATATTTGGGGTGTTTCTAATTTGGGACTACTAAAATAAAGCTGCTATGGATATTTGTCTACAAGTATTTTTATGGACATACACTTTCATTTCTTCTGGATAAAATATTTAGGAGTTGAATTGCTGGGACCATGAGTTATTTAGCAGTATGCTTTTAATTTTCTTTATTTTCTATTTTAAAAAATTATTTAAATTCAATTTATTAACATAGTATACTATGAGTTTCAGAGGTAGAGTTCATTCATTCATCAGTCTTATATAACATCCAGTGCTCATTACATCACATGCCCTCCTTAATGTCCGTCACCCAGTTACCCCCTGCCCCTCCAACAACCCTGTTTGTTTCCCATGATTAAAAGCATCTTATGGTTTGTCTCCCTCTCTGATTTCATCTTGTTTTACTTTCCCCTCCCTTCCCCTATGCTCCTCTGTTTTGTTTCTTAAATACCACATTTAAGTGAAATCATATAATTGTCTTTCTCTGACTGACTTATTTTGCTTAGTGTAATACCCTCTAGTTCCATCCACATCATTGCAAAGGCAAGATTTCTTTTTTTTGATGGCTGAGTAATATACCAGGGAGTGTGTGTGTGTGTGTGTGTGTGTGTGTGTGTG
This sequence comes from Mellivora capensis, assembly GCA_004024625.1. Taxonomy (NCBI): domain Eukaryota; kingdom Metazoa; phylum Chordata; class Mammalia; order Carnivora; family Mustelidae; genus Mellivora; species Mellivora capensis. The sequence goes on from PISX010000576.1 coordinate 27,573, forward strand.
TGTGTGTCTCCATTCATCTGTTGATGGACATCTGGGCTCTTTCCATAGTTTGGCTATTGTGGGCATTGCTGCTGTAAACATTGGGGTGCAGATGCCTCTTTGAATCAAGGATCATTACATTTGTATCTTTGGGTTAAATACCTAGTAGTGCAATTGCTCAATCATAGCGTAACTCTATTTTCAACTTTTTGAGGAACCTCCATACTCTTTTCCAGAGTGGCTGTGCCAGCTTGCATTCCCACCAACAGTGTGATAGGGTTCCCCTTTCTCTGCATCCTTGACAACATCTGTTGTTTCCTGACTTAATTTTATACGCTTTTAATTTTCTAAATATATGGGGATTTTTCCAGACATCTTTTAAAAAAATATTTTAGTTATTTATTTGAGGGAGAGAGAGAGCGAGAGCACATAAACAGGGGGAGGAGCAGAGGCAGAGACTAAAAAAGAAGCAGATTCCCCACTGAGCAGGAAGTCTGATGTGGGGCTCTATCCCAGGACCTTGGGATCATGATCTGAGCTGAAGGCAGATGCTTAACCAATTTAATTTCACTGTGGCTAGAAAAGACACTTTGTATGATTTGAATCCACTTAAATTTATTTTGACTTGTTCTATGGTCCAAGATGTGATCTTCTTTTTAAAAATTTTATTTTATTTTTTCAGTGTTCCAAGATTCATCGTTGATCTATCTTGATAAATATTCCATATTCACTTGAAAAGAACATGTATTCTGCTGCTGTTGAGTGTCCTGTAGAATTTTAGTTAGGTCAAATTAGCTGATTATATGTTCAACTCTCCTACATCCTTTGTAATTTTATGTCTTTGAAGTTTTGTTTGAATAGTTCTTCTTCCCTCAAGTCACATTTCTTCTAAATCTATAATCTTCGTTTTATGTTTAAGTTTATTTGGATTCTGTCTTTGAAAATGATGCTAAGTAGGCATCCAGTTCTATTTTTCTCCATTATAGGGATCTAGTTTTCTCAAATTTATCTATTAAACAACTGTATTTTCTGTTTTAATTCAAGGTATATATCTCTAAGCTTTTTAATCTGTCTACTGGTCTGATCTTAAAATATTGTATTCTTTTTATTGCTGTAGTGTTGTAGTATGCCTTAATATCTGGTATGTCAGTTTCTTCCATTTACTTGCCTTTTTATACCTGACTTACCTATTCATGGACCTTTATTTATCTATATAGATTTTATAGTGTTTATCAAGTACTTAAACAATCCAGTTGAAATTTTTATTTGGACCCTACTGAACTTATAAATTATTTTAGGGATGATTAACATCTTTGTTATTAAATTCTGTTCTATCCAAGTATATGGAAGGCCTTTCCATATCCTCAGATCATCTTCTGTCCTTTATCAAAGTTTTAACATTTTTTGCAATGAGTCTGTTTAAGTAGTTAATAAGAACTTAATAGATATCATTGCTACCATAAAGTATCTTATTTTAATTATATTTTCTCATTGGTTATTGCTGGCATTTTTTAATGTATGCTATTGATTTTTATATTTTAGACTTTAGTGTATACTATTGTTTTTTAGATTGAATTTATATATGACTATCAATTTATTGATTCTAATAGATCATATATTCTATTTTTTTTCCTTAGAATATGATTATCATATCATCTGCCAACAATAATAATGATAGGGTTACCTTTTCCATCCTAATCCTCATACAACTCATGTCTTCTTACTGTCTCCAATAATATGTTATATATTAATTGTGGTGGTCAACCTTGTCTTCTTTCCTATCTTAATGGGACTGAATTTAAAATTTGTCAATTAAATATAAAATGTGCTGTAAACTTTTTCTAAAATGCTTTTATAGAATTAAGGACGATCCCTTCTAATCTTAGTTTTCAAAGAACTTTTTCTTCATTCATAGGTGTTGGACTTTATAAAATTCTTTTTCTGCATCTGTTGAAAAAAATAAAATGATTTTGAACTACATTGATAGATTTTGTTTATATTGAACAATCCTTGCATTCAACGGATAAATCCTACTTGATTATAATGCATTAATTTTTAATATACCTTTGGATTTGAATAGCCAATACTATATTTTGGATCTTGGCATCTATGTTAATAAGTAAAATAGCCTATAATGTTCCTTTGTCACCTGTTTTATAATCAAGATTATTAGGCAGCTTTTGTTCCTTTGCTATTCTTTATCAACTTATATATATTAGGAATTAAGTTTGACTTGATATATTAGGAATTTTTTGACTTATATATATTAGGAATTAAGTTTGACTTATATATATTAGGAATTAAGTTTGACTTGAAACATTTACATAAAACCAATAAAACAAACAGGACCTGGGTTTTGTGGCAGAAAAGGTATCTGACTACCATTTCATTTTCTTAGTATTTATGTTCTTTATTTCTTATTTTGTCATTCATGACATTTTTATGCTTTTTAGGAATTCATCAACATCATCTGGGTTTTTTAATTTTAAAAATTTTGTATTAATCAGTTACTTTTAATAGACTTCATTTTTTAGAGGAGTTTTAGGTTCACAGCAATGTTGAAAGGAAGGTTTGGAGATTTTTCATATACCTCTGCTCCTACACATGTGTAGTATCTTCTATTATTAACATTCCTGATGACATGGATGATGAGAAGTATCTTATCATATGCTTATGTGCCATTTATATATCTTCTTTGGGTATATATTAAGGTCTTTGGCCATTTTTTAATCAGGTTTTATTTTCTTATTGTTGAGTTGTTTGGTTTTTTTTTAAAGAAAGATGCATGTATTTGAGATTTTATTTATTTATTTGACAGACAGAGATTACAAGTAGGGAAGAGAGGCAGGCAGGGAGAAAGAGGGGGAAGCAGGCTCTCCGCGGAGCAGAGAGCCCAATGTGGGGCTCGATCCCAGGACCCTGGGATCATGACCTGAGCCGAAAGCAGAGGCTTTAACCCACTGAGCCACCCAGGTGCCCCTCTTATTGTTGAGTTTTAAGAGGTTTTTTTAAAATATAATTTTTTTCTTTCCTTTTTTTTTTTTTTAAGATTTTATTTATTTAATTGTCAGAGAGAGAGAGAGAGAGAGAGCACAGGCAGGGGGAGTGGCAGGCAGAGCAGGCAGAGGTAGAAGCAGGCTCCCCACCAAACAAGGAGCCTGATGCAGGACTCGATCCCAGGACTCTGGGATCATGACCTGAGCTGAAGGCAGCTGCTTAACCAACTGATCCACCCAGGCGTCCCTTAAGAGTTTTTAGTATATTTTTTAACTGACATATTATATATAATAATTGACATATTATATTATTTAGTTTCAGGTGTACAACATAATGATTCAACATTTATACCTATTGCAAAATGATCACCACAATAAGACTACTTAGCATTCATCACTACACAGTTACAATTTTTTGCTTTTGATGAGAACTTTTAAGATAGCTCTTTTAGCAATTCTCAAATATACAGTAGAGTATTATTAATTATAGTCATCATGCTATATAGTACCTGACTTATTTATTTTTTAACTGGAAGTTTGTACCTTTTGGCTACCTTTACCCATTTCACCTACTCCTATTCCCTGCCTCTGGCAACCATGAATCTGTTCTTTGTATCTATGATTTCAAGGCTATTTTTTCTGTTTTTGCTTATTTTATATTCCACATATAAGTGAGATCATATGGTCTCACTTTTATATTTTATATTCCACATATAAGTGAGATCTTTCTTTGTCTGACTTATTTCACTTAGCATAGTGTCCTCATGGTCCATTCATGTTGTTATAAATGGCAATGTTTCATTCTTTTTTATGGCTAAATAATATTCCATTATATATGTACACATTTTCTTTATTCCTTCTTCCATTGATGGATAGTTATTTGGCTTTCATGTCTTGGCTGCTGTAAGTAATGCTGCAATGGACATCGGAGGGTGCATATATCTTTTCAAGTTAGTGTTTTCATTTCCTTTGGATAAATACCCAGAAGTGGAATTGCTGGATCATATGGGTATTTATAGTTTTAATTTTTTGAGGAAACTCCATACTGTTTTCCATAGTAGCTGCATCAATTTACATTCCCAACCACAGTGCACAAGGGTTCTCTTTCTCCATATCCTCACCAACACTTGTTATTTCTTGTCTTTTTGATGATAAGCATTCTAGCAGGTGTTAGGTGATATCTCATTGTGGTTATGATAAGCATTTCCCTGGTGATTCATGATGTTGAGCCTCTTTTCATGTGTCTGTTGACCATTTGTATGTCTTTGGAGAAATGTCTATACAGATCCTCTGCTCATTTTTATTTATTTTATTTTTATTTTTTGTAGTTTTATGGTTTTACACAGATATGATGTGCACAACAAGCTATCTATTCATTTTCTTTGCTATGCAGCCTAGGGTTGGGATTGGTGACTCTGATTGCCAGCAGGGCTGCTCTTTCCACAATCACTTTGTGCTTCTTGGAGGAGGCATTATGAACAATCTCTGCACAGTAAGATTTGTTGCACATCAGCAACACTTCAAGCTCCTTGACATTGTGGACTAGGATCTCCCGGAAGCCACTCGGCAGCATGTGCTTTATTTTCCTGTTGCTCCTGTAACCAATGTTGGGCATCAAGATCTAGCCCTTGAATTTTCTATGTACCCTATAGTCAATGCCTCTGGGTTTCTGCCAGTTGTGGCAGAAAACTGGTTTCTGCCAGTTTTGACATATTGGTCTGACTGGTGCTGGATGAACTTCTTGGTCCTCTTTTTTTTTTTTTTTTAAGATTTTATTTATTTATTTGACAGACAGAGATCACAAGTAGGCAGAGAGGCAGAGAGAGAGGGGAAAGCAGACTCCCTGCCGAGCAGGGAACCCGATGTGGGGCTCAATCCCAGGACGCTGGGATCATGACCTGAGCCGGGGGCAGAGGCTTTAACACACTGAGCCACCCAGGCGCCCCCTCTTGGTCCTCTTTTTAATGACCTTGGGCTTCACCAAAGGTCTGAGGGTAGCCATGATACCCAGTAACAGACGGCCACCACCTCCGCAGGCAGTGCTTAGGAAGAGAGGTGAGAGGTCCTCTGTTCATTTTTCCTCCCTCTTAAAATATTTATTTATTTAATTTATTATTTTTATTGTGTTACGTTAGTCACCATACAGTCCATCATTTGTTATTTTTAAAACATATAGTGTATTATTGCTTCAGGGGTACAGGTCTGTGAATCATCAGTCTTACACAATTCACAGCACTCACTATAGCACATACCCTCCCCAGTGTCCATAACCCACCCACCCTATCTCTCCCCACCCCACCCCCAACAACCCTCAGTTTGTTTCCTAAGATAAGAGTCTCTTATGGTTTATCTCCCTCCCTGGTCCCATCTTGTTTCGTTTTTTCCCCCACCCTTCCCCCCAGGACTCCCTGCCCTGCCTCTCAAATTCTTCATATCAGAGAGAGCATATGATAATTGTGTTTCTCTGACTGACTTATTTCACTTAGCATAATACTCTCTAGTTTCATCTACGTCATTGCAAATGGCAAGATTTTGGGGGGTTTGATGGCTGCATAGTATTCCATGGTATATATATGTGTGTGTGTGTGTGTATGTGTGTGTGTGTGTGTATATATATATATATATATACATACCACATCTTCTTTATCCATTCATTTGTTGATGGACATCTAGATTCTTTTGATAGTTTGGGTATTGTGGACATGGCTCCTTTAAACATTTGGATGTATGTGCCCCTTCAGATCACTACAGTGCAATTGCTAGGTCATAGCGTAGCTATATTTTCAACTTTCTGAGGAACCTCTGTACTGTTTTCTAGAGTGGCTGCACCAGCTTGCATTCCCACCAACAGTGTAGGAAGGTTCCCCTTTCTCTGCATCCTCACCAACATCTGTCATTTCCTGACTTGTTAATTTTAGCCATTCTGACTGGTGTGAGGTGGAACAAGTCAACAAAACTAGGAGTCAGTTCTTTGAAAGAATTAATAAGATTGATAAACCCTTGGCCAGACTTATCAAAAAGAAAAGAGAAAGGACCCAAATTAATAAAATCATGAATGAAAGAGGAGAGATCACAACCAACACCAAAGAAATACAAACAATTATGAGAACATATTATGAGCAACTATACACCAGCAAATTTGACAACCTGGAAGAAATGGATGCATTTCCAGGGACATATAAACTACCACAACTGAACCAGGAAGAAATAGAAAACCTAAACAGACCTATAACCAGTAAGGAGATTGAAGCAGTCATCAAAAATTTCCCAACAAACAAGAGCCCAGGGCCAGATGGATTCCCAGGGGAATTCTACCAAACATTTAAAGAATTAGTATCTATTCTTCTGAAACTGTTCCAAAAAATAGAAATGGAAGGAAAAATTCCAAACTCATTTTATGAGGCTAGCATTACCTTGATCCCAAAACCAGACAAAGACCCCATCAAAAAGGAGAATTACAGACCAATATCCTTGATGAATATGGATGCAAAAATTCTCACCAAAATACTAGCCAATAGGATACAACAATACACTAAAACGATTATTTACCACAACCACGTGGTGGATTAATTCCTGGGCTGCAAGTTTGGTTCAACATCTGCAAATCAATCAATGTGACTCAATATATTAATAAAAGAAAGAACAAGATCCATATGATATTCTTAATAGATGCTGAAAAAGCATTTGACAAAGTACAGCATCCTTTATTGATTAAAACTCTTCACAGTGTAGGGATAGAGAGTACATACCTCAATATCATAAAAGCCATCATGAAAAACCCACAGTGAATATCATTCTCAATGGGCAAAAACTGAGATCTTTTTCCCTAAGGTCAGGAACAGAGTAGGGCTGTCGACTATCACCACTGCTATTCAGCATAGTACTAGAAGTCCTAGCCTTGGCAACTGGACAACAAAAAGAAATAAAAGGCATCCGAATCTGCAAAGAAGAAGTCAAACTTTCACACTTTGCAGATGATATGATGCTTTATGTGGGAAATGCAAAAGACTGCACTCCGAAACTGCTAGAACTTATACAGGAATTCAGTAAAGTGTCAGGATATAAAATCAATGCACAGAAATCAGTCACATTTCTGCACACCAACAGCAAGACAGAGAAAGAGAAATTAAGGAGTCGATCCCATTTACAATTGCACCCAAAACTATAAGATACCTAGGAATAAACCTAACCAAAGAGCCAGGGAATCTATACTCAGGAAACTATAAAGTACTCATGAAAGAAATTGAGGAAGACACAAAGAAATGGAAAACATTCCATGCTCATGGATTGGAAGAACAAATATTGTTGAAATGTCTATGCTACCTAAAGCAATCTACACACTTAATGCAATCCCTATCAAAATACCATCCATTTTTTTCAAAGAAATGGAAAAAATAATTCTAAAATTTATATGGAACCAGAAAAGACCCTGAATAGCCAGAGGAATGTTGAAAAAGAAAACCAAAGTTGGCAGTATCACAATTCCAGACTTCAAGCTGTAATCAGCAAAACAGAATGGTACTGGCACAAAAATAGACACATAGATCAGCAGAACAGAATAGAGAGCCCAGAAATGGACCCTCAACTCAATGGTCAACTAATCTTGGACAAAGTAGGAAAGACTGTCCAATGGTAAAAAGACTGTCTCCTCAACAAATGGTGTTGAAAAATTGGACAGCCACATGCAGAAGAATGAAACTAGACCATTTCCTTATACCACACACAAAATAGACTAAAAATGGATGAAAGACCTCAGTATGAGACAGGAATCCATCCTTGAAGATCCTTGAAGAGAACATAGGCAGCAACCTCTTCGACCTTAGTCGCAGCAACTTCTTCCTAGAAACACCGCCAAAGGCAAGGGAAGCAAGGGCAAAAATGAACTATTGGGACTTCACTAAGATCAAAAGCTTTTGCACAACAAAGAAAAGAGTCAACAAAACCAAAAGATCACCGACAGAATGGGAGAAGATATTTGAAAATGGTATATCAGATAAAGGGCTAGTATCCAAAATCAATAAAGAGTTTATCAAATTTGGGACGCCTGGGTGGGTCAGTTGGTTAAGCGGCTGCCTTCAGCTCAGGTCATGATCCCGGCGTCCTGGGATCGAGTCCCACATTGGGATCCTTGCTCGGCAGGGAGCCTGCTTCTCCCTCTGCCTCTGCCTGCCACTCTGTCTGCCTGTGCTGGCTCTCTTTCTCTCTCTCTCTGACAAATAAATAAATAAATAAATAAATAAAATCTTAAAAAAAAAAAAAAGAGTTTATCAAATTCAACACCCAAAGAACAAATAATCCAATCAAGAAATGGGCAGAAGACATGAACAGACATTTCTGCAAAGAAGACATCCAAATGGCCAACAGACACATGAAAAAGTGCTCAAAATGACCTCTGCTCATTTAAAAAAAATTTTTTTTTAAATTTATTTATTTGTCAGAAAGAGAGGGAGCTAGAGCAAGCGAGCACAGGCAGACAGAGTGGCAGGCAGAGGCAGAGGGAGAAGCGGCTTCCTGCCAAGCAAGGAGCCCAATGTGGGACTCGATCCCAGGATGATGGGATCATGACCTGAGCCGAAGGCAGCCGCTTAACCAACTGAGCCACCCAGGTGTCTCAGACCTCTGCTCATTTTAAAAATCAGATTTTTTTTTGCTACTGAGTTGTAGGAGTTCTTTATATATTTTTAATATTAACCCTTTATCATATATATGATTTGCAAATATTTTCTCCCATTCAGTAGGTTGCCTTTTCATTTTTTTGTAGGTTTCCTCTGCTGTGCAGAAACTTTTTAGTTTTGTATAGTCCCTCTTGTTGATTTTTGCTTTTATTGACTAACAGTGTGCATCTTGATTATGGTAGTGTTTAAAAGAATCTATTAAGAGGATAAAATTGCTTAGGACTACACACACACATATACACAAATGCATATGAGAACTGCAAAACCAGAATGAGGTCTTTAGTGCATTTAAGTATTGTACCAATATCAGTTTCCTGGTTTTTATATTACACCATACTATAGTGGTATAAGATGTCACCTTTGAAAGGTGTTATATAATACCATTAATGGTAAAGAGTACATGGGACTATATGTTCTACATTTGGAACTTCCTGTGCATCTATAATTGTTTCAAAATGAAGAATTAAAAAAATCCTTACAGGTAGCAATTGAGAGCACTTATGTGGAGTCTCAAAATATAAAGCTCCATGTAAACTGAAAACAACAACAATAACAACCTTAAAAAGGTAATATTCAAAACTTATCACTTTATTACTTTACTACATTTTATTATCATCTGTGCTATTGAAGTTATTTATTTATAATTATATTCTTGGGACGCCTGGGTGGCTCAGTTGGTTGAGCGGCTGCCTTCGGCTCAGGTCATGATCCTGGCATCCTGGGATTGAGTCCCACATCGGGCTCCTTGCTCGGCGGGGAGCCTGCTTCTCCCTCTGCCTCTGCCTGCCTCTCTGCCTGCCTGTGCTCACTCCCTCTCTCTCTGACAAATAAATAAATTTTAAAAAATTATAATTATATTCTTATGTAGAAATACTATGTAACGGTATTCTCTTGTGCATCTCTTCCTAACTCTGCATTCAGTGATGTAACATTGATTGCTTGAAATCAGCTATAATAGGAGAATTTATATCATGGAAATCAGCAAACACTACAAACCAGCCTTCAACATATCCAAAAGCCAATTGTTGAACATGTACCAGGTTATCATTCGATATAGAGGAAAACTTCAAGTATTTGTAAGTTAAACAATATGCTTCTAAATAACCCATAGATCAAAGAAGTCACAAAATAATTTGAACTGAATGATAATGCAACAAATCAAAATTTGTAAGATGAACTAAATTAGTTCCCAGAGGGAAATTTGTAGCTTTGAATGCCTCTATTAAAAGAATAAGAAAGGTCTAAAATCAGTTATCTAAGAGTCTACCTTAAGAAGCTAGAAAATAAACTAAATTAAACCCAAAGTAAGTGAAAGGGAAAAAAATAATAGAGATCAGAGTAGAAATCCATGAAATAGAAAGTAGACAAGAATAAAGTGATGACACCAATAGCTGATTCCTTGAAAAGATCAAATAAATAAATAAATCTAATTAGGGGAAAGAAGAAAGAAGATACATAGTACCAACATCAGAAATGAAAGAGGGAACACCTCTGCAAATCTTATAGATATTAGAAAGATAATAAGGAAAATTATTAATAACTTAATGCCAACAGATGTGAATGTAATGTAATATAATGTGAATACCTTGACAGACATACAAAGTATGTCAGGAAGAAAGAGAAAATCTGCATAGACCTACTCTCCTAAGGAAGTTAGATATGTAATTAAAAAAGAAAAGACAAAACTCCAGGCCTAACCCATTCCTACCATAGACTCAGAAAATACAAGAGAGAATACTTCCCACAGTTTGACCACAGTTATCACTGTGATACTCAAAACCAGACAAACCCATCCCAAGAACAGTACACACCAATAAGCCTCATGAACCTAGACACAAAATTCTTAACAGATATTATTCCATAAAATTTAGCAATAAATATAAAAGATAAATATCCAATTGAAATAACTTTGTAAACTTGGTCTTACATTTTAAAATCAATGCAATTTACCACTAGAATAGCTAAATTGTTTTAAAAATTGATAACACTAGGTTATGACAAGGATGTAGAGTAGCTGGAATTCTCAAACATTTGTGGTGGGAGTGCCAAATGGTAACGGTCACTTGGAAACACTGGCAGTTTAAAACTAGTTAAACACACGTGCCAGCAATTTCACTCCTAGCTATTTACCCAAGAGAAATGGAAACATTGCAAAGATTTGTACACAAATATTCATAGCAGATTTATTTATAGATGGCAAAAACTAGAAACAATCCAACTGCCTATCAATAGGTGAAGGGATAATAAATTTTATCTACACAATCAAAAACCATTTAACAATAAAAAAGAAACAAATTACTGATATATACAACATGGATGAATCTCAGAAACATCATGCTAAGTGAATAAGCCAGATGCAAAAGAATACATGTTATATGATTCCAATTAGACGAAATTCTAGAGAAGGCAAAACTAATCCATATTGACAGAAAGCAAATTAATGGTTGCCTTGGGCTGGGAGTTGAGGATTAACCTCAAAGTATTTGGGGTTTGGGGGGTATTAGAAATCTTTTGTATCTTAATTGTGATAGTGATTACATAAATGTGTACATTTGTTAAAATTCACTGAAGTATATACTTAAAAGGGAACACTTTATTATATGTAAATTATACCTCAGAAAAGTTGAATATTAATATTTTTCACTAAGATCAACACCTACTTCTCAATCATCAGTCTGAAGTATTTTTTTAAAGATTTTATTTATTCATTTGACAGAGAAAGAGATCACAAGTAGGCAGAGGCAGGCAGAGAGAGAGGAGGAAGCAGGCTCCCCGCCCAGCCGAGAGCCCCGATGCAGGGCTAGATCCCAGGACCCCTGGGATTGTGACCTGAGCCGAAGGCAGAGGCTTAAGCCCCTGAGCCACCCAGGCGCCTCCAGTCTGAAGTATTTAACCACTCTCTCCTTCCTGAAATACATGTGGCATTGCATCCTACATCTTCCAACAGTTTGGGTTTCCTTTGTTAGCTTCTCTTTCTTGTTAAACTCATTAGAGGAAATCGTCTCCCAATAATATAGTCGTACTTTCTAAGAGCCAATCTGCACTCAGTTTCCATTTTACTACTTATAACTCTCAAATTTCTATATTTAGCCCTGACATCCCTCCAGAACCCAGGAGCTGGATTTTTCTAGTAAATTCCCAAACTGCTCATCTCCCAAATTGACTCTACATTGCTATATTAAGCACCCAAGTCTATGATCTCAGTCATCCCTGCTTCCTCTTCCTTTCTAGATTGAACTTCCCCTATCCCTATAACAGGTTAATTCTCACGACTATCTGGTTCTCTTTCAAAATGCTCCTTGCATCTTCCCTTTAAAACTTCCACTACTCAGGGGTGCCTGAGTGGCTCAGTGGGTTAGGCCTCTGCCTTCAGCTCAGGTCATGATCCTGGGGTCCTGGGATCGAGCCTCTGCCTTCAGCTCAGGTCATGATCCTGGGGTCCTGGGATCGAGTCCCGCATCGGGCTCTCTGCTCAGCGGGGAGCCTGCTTCCTCCTCTCTCTCTCTCTGCCTGCCTCTCTGCCTACTTGTGATCTCCGTCTGTCAAATAAATAAATAAAATCTTAAAAAAAAATAAAACTTCCACTACTCTTCATTACCAAGTATCCAGATCGTTGTAACAGCCTTTCTACAAACCTCTTTGTCTCCATTCTGTATTTTTTATTCCTTGCTTCATAGCACTGCTAGAGTAATTTTCATAAAATACCACTTTCATTTTCAGATTTTTCTGTTCAAAACTCTTCATTGTTTTCTCCTTTTGTTTACAGAAGAAAAATCCTAGCATTAAAATGTCAGTACAGGGGCGCCTGGGTGGCTCAGTGGTTAAGCATTGGCTTTCAGCTCAGGTCATGATCCCAGGGTTCTGGGATTGAGCCCCACATCAGGCTCTCTGCTCAGCAGGAAGCATTATTTTCCCCTCCAACCCCTGCTTGTGTTCCCTCTCTCTGTGTCTCTCTCTGTCCAATAAATAAATAAAATCTTTTTAAAACATGTCAGTACAGTCTAGCTCCAACCTGTCTTTCTCTTAATTTTATCTATGTTATTCTCAACACCCATGAAAATAATTAGCTCACTACTTTTGTGCTTTTGCCAATAGCATGCTCTCAACCTTAAATGCCTCTCCCCCTTTACCTATAACTTCTGGCCATTTTTCAAAGCCATATCTTTTGCTCTAGCTGAGGGTGACCTCTTCTGACTGGGAACCAACTGGCCACTGTTCATTTCCTCCCTGACGTTGCTTTTTATTTTTATTCATCAAACATTTATTTATTTGAGAGGCAGCAAGACAGGTTCAAGAGCTTCAGCAAGTTATTTAACGTCTCTGTGATTCACCTTGTTTAAAGGAGCATAGTAAATGTGAAAAATAAAGATTATAAATTAAGGTTTTTAGTACAATCTTTAATACAATTCCTGGCATATAGCCATGTTCAAATATAGCTACTTATAACGATGATAATGGTGTTTTTGAATACTAAGATGAAAAGAATTCCTGTCCTTCAAGAGTTTTAATTTAATCTAAAAATATATTAACCTTATTCAGATTCATCACATTCTGGGTTTAGCAAATAACTTTTATAATAGGTATTTGCTTGACATCATCATAACTTAGGTTAGCAGTAGGGTTGGACTAGGGATTATAGTTATAGAAGCTGAGCTGTCAGTTTAGCTTGTACTCTTTAAATTATTCAGAAATATTAAAAGTCTGGGGCACCTGGCTGGCTCAGTCAGTAGAACATGTGACTCTTGATCTCAGGGTTGTAAGTTTGAGCTTCATATTGGGTGTAGAGATTTCTTAAAAATAAAATCTTTAAGAAGTATATAAAATGTCTACAAAACAAGTCTGCCCATGCAGTATTTAGGAAATATGTTTCTTATGCTTTGAAAATAATTACATTTTTCCTCTTTTAATATCCAATGGAAGAAGGTTTTTTTTTTCCTCATTAAAATTTAATCTATTTAGGACCAGGAGCTCCAACATCCATTCTTGATGACTTTCTTGAAGACTCCTCCAAACTGCTTTCTGACTCACAAGAACACATTTTACCCACACAATCTCAGGACCCAACTGTTAGCCAAAAACCATCCAATATACTTCTCAAGGAGATACCAGTGAAAAAAGGTACTTAGGAATAAGATTTCCACTTGAAATAAGGGCATAAACTAACTAGAAAAGATGAAAACTCATGATTACCAAAATGGTAATCTTGTTTGAATTTGATTAGTTTGTCATATTGCCCAAGTTCCTTCATATGAGGCTAGACTTTGATAATCCGAACTCAGTAGTGCAACCCTTTCAATAGGCAAGAATTTATATTTAGCTCAGAGAAGTGGCTAACTACAGACTTAGGATTTTTTAACAGTGATTCTTCATTTTTAGAATATCAATAGGTTGTGTTTCACATTCAGGAAGATATGAATACTTTTAGAATGCATTTCATTTGATTGTAACTTGCATTTGAAACACCAGTAGACTAATCTTGAGAACTTTTGAGATCTTTGGGGACCATTGCTATAAAGGAATTTATTGCTTTTCAGATTATAACCTCTCTCATATATTAGATTAGAATACTCTCCTTGCTCATTAGTAGTAATGTAGTTCACTGTCTGAGCTTCTGACATTTTTTTCCTTTACATCTAATCATCTATTCTTTTAATTTAATATTTTCAGAAACATCAAAATGTCATGATTCATCAACGTTTTTGCATCCTAGCCCTCATGGTGTTTCCCAAACTCCTGCTACCATCTTCATGGAGACCATACGTTTCTTGATGAAAGTCAATGCTGTCCAGGTCAGAATATTTAGAAAAGAGCATGTAGATGGAAATATTTTAGTGAACTACTTATTCAATCCATAGAGGTATCTTTCCAAGCTTTAATATGCATGATGCAGAAATCAAATATGCTTTTGAGAACACACTCTAGGCCTAATGGTGTGAACATCCAAATATGAACCACTCTCTACAGAGAGCATCAGAACAGCTCACTGCAAATCTATTCCCTCAGAATACCAGCAGAGCAAAATTGGACTCTAAAGGCTTATGTAACCTGGTATCAATTTATTATCAGAACTCATATTATGTGAGTGTTGGGGGTTCACAGGAGCATAATCATATCTTTCTTCCTTTCTAGGTAGTAAATGTAGGGGAATAAAAATACTAAATTTCTTGAATTTGTATAACTGGGCTGGATATGTGACTAGCCTCATATTTGATTTACCCATACAGTCACAGATAGAACTACTCGAGAAGAAGAAGAGCATCCTGTGAGGTCTACCTACCACATGGGAAACAAGAAATATTTCCATGAAGCAAGTAGTAGGAAAGAGAGTAAGATCCAGGAACCAGGAGAGTTGGCCCTGATCCTGCAGAGTATATGTTCCACTTGAGGGCAGCAAGCTCAAGAAAGGGCAAGAATTATGACCTGACTAGGAGTGGGCCACATTAAACAGGAACTTTTAACACATTAACCTTTCCCAGTAGAGAAACATTTCTGTATCCCAGATTAAATAAGTCCCTATCCCCACCACCCCATACAAAGAGCCAGAAATAGGTAGAGGGAACAGCTCCAGAACCTCTTCCCACTATTTTTCTAAGAAGGTATAAGTGTTAATGGGAGTTTCTATAGGATAGGCTAAGATGGGAATGGAGGGAGAAGAAAAGTAGAGCTTCTCCCTCTGCTTAGTTAGTACATCTGACTTTGTTAAATTTGCAAACCTTACATAGCATTAAAAATAAAGAATAGCCTGAAGTATAAAACTGGCAAACATAGATGAGAGAGTTTGTCAGAAACAAACATTTATGTTTCCAAGATCCTGAGCCTAGAATTTTAGAAAAGGAGGTTTTGCCTCACTAAGTTTCCTCAATAATTGTAGCTGCCTGAAAATGTTAACTCATGTGTCAGTGGAGTGCTTGATGAAGAGCTTTGGTTTGCTGCATAACATACATGCAAAAATTCATCTAGTTTTCTGACCAGCAAGACCAGAATTGTTCAGTACTGCAGATTTTTAATTTGGAAATGTCTGTATTTGGTGACTAGGTGAATAGTGGGTAATGGAACCACAATATGCTAAATCTTTATAATTCACCTCTAACCTTTTGAAGTTGGTAATCATTTCATTCTATAATATGTTTCTTATTCATTATTATTGGGCATAATATTCAGCTGCAAGAGCTATGGAACTGACACAATGCAGCTATTATATACTCCTTATAATCTGGTTTTTCCTCATAGTATGTGCACAGAGTGCTTGCACATGAGCTGTTATGCCCTCAAGGAGGCCCCAGCTGCGAGTATTACTTGGTGCTGGCCCAGACACACCTTCTCAAGAAGGACTTTGCCAAGGCAGAGGAATACCTTCAACACGCAGCCCAGATGGACTACCTGGTAATAACTTTTTTCTAGAACCTCTTGAGTATAGTTTGGGGGAGGGGCAAGCAGGCTTTCTTAAAGGTGATGATGCCATATCACAGGTAGATTTCTAGTTACTAGAGGTGGAGGTCTTCAACTTGCAGTAAACTCATCTATTTCCTTCCATTTGTTTTTCTCAAATAGTTATAAGTTTTGCAAAGGGCAGAGAAAAGGATAAAGATAGCTCTTTAGCTGATAATTGATCTATTTCATATTTTCTGGATTTCTTCTTTTTTTCTGTGAACATTCTCTTGATTATGTTTGAATGTTTTTCTTAATATTTACCCCAAAGACAAAATAGTTTTGAAAAATGCAAGAAAGAAATGAGGGAGCAGACCTAGAAGAATACCTCCCAGTGCAACTGAATGGCCCTTTTTCTAACTGAGTGCTATTAGAAAAAGAAGAAGGACTTAGTCTAATTTTAAATGTTAAACAAAGATCATTAATGGACTTTTAAATACCACCTCATCCCAAGTACTACTTGTTCTTTACCTTCTCAGAATCCTAATGTCTGGGGCGTGAAGGGCCATCTCTATTTTCTAAGTGGAAATCATGCTGAGGCCAAGGCATGCTATGAGCGAACCATTAGTTTTGTAGTGGATGCTTCTGGGATGCACTTCATCTTCCTGCGACTGGGACACATCTATCTGGAAGAGAAAGAGGTGAGGGACAGAGGATGGAGAGTAACCATGTAAAAAAATCAGGTCATGGTGAGGGACCTGAATTCAGTTCAAACATTAACATCCATCTGTGTGGACCCAAGACAGTAATATGATATTGTTACTTTTATATCCAAAGATAAAGTGATTTGACCAACATTAGATAAACTAGTAATTAATAGAAGTAGGATTCAAATCCAGGCAGTCTAATATTGGAGTCTGTGGTTTTAACCATTATGATACTAAAAAGTTGTGTAGAACTCAATAAATGTTATCGTAGTTACTATTTAAGGCAACTTTCTTTTATTAGCAGTAGTAGAAACATTCTTAGCTTGACTTAACTAATGGAAAATATCAAAAGAACTTCTTCAAACTTCTTCCTCAACATAAAATTTTATATTTAATTCAGCTGAGGCTAACTCCATTCCACAGGGAACTCTAACCTGACTCCTTTGTAATTACTCTCCATATTTTAGGAATCACCCCAAGATCTTCTAAAAAAAAACTTTGGGAGCACCTGGGTGGCTCACTGGGTTAAGCCTCTGCCTTTGGCTCAGGTCATGATCTCAGGGCCCTGGGATTGAGCCCCGTATTGGGCTCTCTACTCAGCAGGGAGCCTGCTTCACCACCCCCCGCCCCTGCCTGCCTCTCTGCCTACTTGTGATCTCTCTCTCTCTCTGTCAAATAAATAAATAAAATCTTAAAGGAAAAAAGAAACTTTCTGTTATGGAAAATTTCAAATACATACAAAGTATGGGGCACCTTGGTGGCTCAATCAGTTAAGCACCCAGCTTTCCATCTCAACTCAAGTCTTGATCTCAAGGTTGTGAGTTCATCCCCTGCACTGGGCTCCTTGCTGGGTGAGGAGCCTACTTTAAAAACAAACAAACAAACAAACAAACAAACAAAAAAACACAAATAAATACTAAGTAGACAGAATAGTAGAAATGAACCAATGTGGACCCATCATCTCATATCAACAATTATCAACACTCTGCCCTTTGACTTTGGGCTTTTGTTTTGACTTCATTCTATTTCTACCCCTAGAACACCCAATTATCTTTCTATTTAAAATAAAGGGATGCCTGGGTGGCTCCCTTTGAATTAAGTATCTGCCTTCAGCTCAGGTCATGATCCCAGGGTCCCAGGATCAAATCCTGCATTGGTCTCCCTGCTCAGCATGGAATGAATTTGCTTCTCCCTTTGGCTCCCCGCTGTTTGTGCCTTCTTTTTCTCTGACAAATAAATAAATAAATCTTTATAAAATAAAGCAACAGCAGCAACAAGAAGTTGTGATGCCTTATAATTTAAGTATGAAGGCCCCCATAGACTTAAGAAAGAAAAACCATTATCCCACTGCAGTGAAGTAAATAAGAAGTTTTCTTTCTGACATCATTGCAAGCTACGTCTGAACCTAGCTTCTGACTTAAATAGTCACTAGTCAAGCAATTTCACTGGGCAAGCAATTCTTAGGCTATTTGCTGAGGCTTACCTATAGTTAAGTCTCTCATATTGGAGATGCGAGATAAGAAGAGGTATAATTCTTTTGGAAGTTTGTTTCTTGAGTTTTTCGAATGTTTCCTGTATTACTCAGCACTAAAAAGAAATAAACTAGCAAACCATGAGGAAACAAACCATGAGGAAACTTTGCTAAATCAAAGTAGCCAATCTGAGAAGGCTACCTACTGTGTGATTCCAATTGTATGACATTCTGGAAAAGGCATAACTATGGAGTAAAGAGATCAGTGGTTTTGAGGGGTGGGGGAGGGGAGGTGGTGAATAGATGGAGGACAGAGGATATTTAGGGCCGTGAAAATACTCTAATAATGGATGCATGTCATTATACATTTGTCCAAACCTATGGAATGTATAATACCAAATATGACCATGGACTTTAGGTAATGATGATGTATCAATGTAGTTTCATCAGTTGTAACAAAGGTACCACCCTGTTGGAGGATGTTGATAATGGGAGAGGCTATCATGTGTGGCAGCAGGGAGTATACGAGAAATTGCTATACTTTCCTCTCAGTTTTGCTGTGAACCTAAAGCTGCTCTTAAAAAAACTTGTATCTTAAAAAAAAAAATTTAAGGGCTCATTTAACTCAGATTGGTCTTGAGTACAACTACAGAAGCCCCATGACTATCCTAGCAATATAGAGTTTGAAACTTCCAAAAGACCAATAGCTTAGTGATGCTTTCTTTCTACAGTATGAAAAGGCAAAGAAAACCTACATGCAAGCCTGTAAGAGATCACCTTCCTGCCTTACCTGGCTAGGACTGGGAATAGCCTGTTATCGGGTAAGAGGATAAAGGCTTGAGACTAGGCCTGTGAATATAGCTGACCTTGATTCCTTGGGCTTCTAAGCATCCTGGGAGTTTGTAATGATGGTGAAAAAAGTTACTTTTCAAAGGCATTCAGTAAACTAAATAGTCAATCCATACTGTAAAAATAAAAGTCTTCAAAATCCCACAAAAATCTGAACCAGGAAGCTATATAATAAAAAACTTCATGTTACTTGGTACAGAAGCTCATAATTTTATGATGTTATCTGTAAGGAAAAAAATGATATGATAAATGAAGAATTTACTCTATTAAAGAAATTTATTGATGCTTATTAAGCTCTGTGGCCCTTCTATTTCTAGGAGGAGCTGCTTTAGCTTCTGGGAGATCTTTTTCTCCCCACCCCTAAAAACTCTCTAGCCACCCTTTCCTCTGTTCTTACAATCTTTGAAAGAGGCATGCAATGTGTTGTTCATGTCCAATTTCTTCCATGTATTCTTTTTTTTATTTTTTATTTTTTATTGTTATGTTAGTCACCATACAGTATTCTTGATGCTAACCTCTCATTTTCTCCTAGTACCTTACTCTCTTAATTTTGTCTTTTTCTTTGGTTTATATTTTTAACCTTTCCTTCTCAAACAGCTCTTTCACCATTCTTTCCCCCTTTTTATTAAACAACAGTGGTAACAGTCGAATGAGTTGCCTGTGTTCCCTGCCTCCTCTTCCTTACTGCTGTTCTTTTTTAACCATAAAGGTGATACATGTTCATTATACAAAATGTAGAAGATAGAAAATGTAAAGAAAACATAAAAGTATCCATAATCCAACCACTCAGTGATAACTACTATTAACATTTGAATGCATTTCCTGCAGCCTTCTTCATACATATATGAAAGCAATTTTAATATATAAAACTGTAAATAATATATTTACTGCTTTTTAATATTTTTTTCTACTTAAACAGTATAGCACTGATATCTTTTTGCATCACCAAATAGTCTAAAACATGATTTCTGATGCCTTCATTGTGTTCCCTGGTTTGGACGTATAGGTGGGTTGACCATGTAATATTTCATATTAACCAGGATACTTCAGAGGATGGAATTGGTGCTATTAATAATTACACTGGGACACAGGGACTGTCCCAGGTCAACTGGGACATATGATCATTTTTACAAAGGTTGTGTGCTCCCCTGTTCTACCTTCCCAGAAGGAATATAAAACATAGCTGTTAGAAAACTAATAACACTGTCAAAAGTACCAGAAACTAGCTCTACAGACTATTCAACATAAGTCATGCTTCTGCTTGTTTTGAGTACTTTAAATAATATTTTCATTGAGATAGAAACTAAAAACAAAACTCCTTTTTTTTAACTTTGTGTAAGTTTTTATTAAATTACCAATTAGGGACACCCCCCCACACACACACAATGTGAACTTTCTGATCCAATGTACAAAACAGAAATCTTAATAAAAGATTAAGTTAAGCCTCACCACTAAGATGTCCAAGTAATCCCTATTCCCCATAAGTATTTTAGTCATACTATACCCATGTGTGGATATATCATAATTTTTTTTGACCAATCACTCATTATTGGGCATGTTGTTAGTTTCTACTATTATACTATTGTAGATGAAACTGAGATAAACATTCTTGTACATAAATCTCTGTGCTTAATTCTTTTTATTTCCTTAGGATATATCCTTAATATAGAAAAATTCTAAAGTCTTTAAATTATAGTGTCAATTTGCCTTCTAGAAAGGGTGTATACTGATTTATACTCTGCCAGGAGGTATGAGAGCACATTTCCCTGTTACCTCATCAACAATGGGCATTATCATTTGCCAACGTGATCGATATCTTAATTTGCATTTTCATCAATAATGAGGTTGAAATATGGGATACACATATCTTTTTACTTGTGAATTATCTGTTCATATCCCAGGTCCCATTTACCTTTCATTTCATTGCTATCAGGCTTATTACTTTACCACTTTACCCTTACCACCTTACTGGCACTTCTGACAGAAGTTCCGTTAACATCCTAATCGCTAAATGCCATAGATATTTAGATGAATTTCTGGCACTTAACCCTGTTGACTGCTTTCTTCCTGAAGCCCTCTTCTCCCTTGACTTCCACAATACTTCATTCATATCCTTCCAGTTCTATGTCTTCTTCTCTGATACCTTTCTCAGCCTTTTTTGTCAGCCCCTACTCTTTTACCTACCATAATTGTTGGGTCCTCCCAGGTTTTATAGTCAGCCCTCTTGTCCTGTCAGCACATTTATTTACCCTAAGGAAAAAATACATCTATCCCAGTGGCCTAAACTACCACTTGTGCCCTAATGAATTCTAAACCTTTAATGCATAACACTTTTCAAGTTCTGACCCTTATATCAAACAGTGTAATGGACAGCTCCATTTTCATGGTTCCCTAGACACCTTAAAATGTGCATATCTGAAATACAACCTAACTTAACCCTGAAGGATTCTCACCTTCCTTAAGCCTACACCTTCTCCTGTATTCTGTGTCTTGGTAAATGGAGCTGTAATGATCCTGATCAACCAAGCCAGAAACTTAAAAGGTATCCTAGTCTACTTCTCCTGTTACTTTTAATTAGGCATCAAATATCCCATTGATTTTGTGTCTCCAATGTCTCTTGAGTCTATTGTCTCCTCTCCATCCTATTTTTATAGCTCCAATTCATGCCTCATACCTTCTTCTTCTGCTAGCATGATCTCTTGTCCTACCTTAATCCATCTCCCACATTGTTATCCAAGTGGTCTTTAAAATATGCAAATATTGTGTTACTCCCCTACTTAAACTCTTCAATGGCTACCCCTTGTTTCAGAATAAAATTCACATCCTTTGAATGAACATATATCATCTGGTGCCTAACTCTTTATTTTTATCACTTACTTTATTCTCCCTGATCTCTCTCTCTTCTCTCCAGCCCCACATGCGTACTTAAGATTGTTTCCTGACCACGCCAAACTCTCTTGTGCCTCCAGGCCTTCGTATATGATATTCTTTTTCCTGGGAATGCCTTCCTTCACCTTGTATAGCTAATATTAGTATTTTGACAGGTTAATAGGACCTTAACCTTAAGAAAGGGATGCACAGGGGGCGCCTGGGTGGCTCAGTGGATTAAAGCCTCTCCCTTCGGCTCAGGTCATGATCCCAGGGTCCTGGGATCAAGCGCATCGGGCTCTCTGCTCCGCAGGGAGCCTGCTTCCTCCTCTCTCTCTGCCTGCCTCTCTGTCTACTTGTGATCCCTGTCTGTCAAATAAATAAATAAAATCTTTAAAAAAAAAAGGGATGCACAATGTAAAGGAAAAAACAACACGTATCTGACATCCTACTGTGTGTGGGGAAATCATGGAATGATGCACGCACAGTAGTGAATACTTCTGGTTTTCCAATCCTGGCACCTGAAGCTCCATGGTTCATGGAGGCCCTGATGGAATTGTTGTAGAGGGAAGGAGGAAGAGAGGGGTGTAAGTTGAGAGCCTAACAGGCAGGACTCCAGATTTCTCTATTTGCCTGTTTAATCCAAACAGTTCTTCTTCTTTTTTTTTTTTTTAAGATTTTATTTACTTATTTGACAGAGAGCACAAGTAGGCAGAGAGGCAGGCAGAGAGAGAGGAGGAAGCAGGCTCCCCGCTAAGCAGAGAGCCCAATGCAGGGCTCGATCCCAGGACCCCAGGATCATGACCTGAGCCGAAGGAGAGGCTTTAACCCACTGAGCAACCCAGGCACCCCAACAGTTCTTCTTTTAACAGGTTCATATATTAGGCTACAACATACAATTTTGTTTGAAGAGTTCTGAGCTAAAAATTTTAAAAGGTGAAAACTGTTTGTATAGGTCACATTACCAATGTTATTTGGACATAATGCTTTTAACTAAACTGACTCCAGCTGGCTTAAGGGTAAACTGCTCTGACTTAACACACTTTTCTTTTTCTATCAAGCTGGAGGAGCTCACAGAAGCTGAGGATGCTCTCTCTGAAGCCAATGCGTTGAACAACTACAATGCTGAAGTATGGGCATATCTGGCTCTGGTCAGCCTGAAAGTGAGTGTTTATTAACCCTACACAGTGCCCTTTTAGGGCAAAGATGTAAGGAAGTGAGTAAGGCAAGAGATAGGTAGACAGCCATTAATGCATGGTAGTTGAGGTTTAATGAGCTTCAGATTTGGTTATTATACTGATGAGGAAGGAGAGGTCCAGTCTGAGAAGCTGCTACTTGGAATGTGCTTAAAAATCATACACTTACGTGTATTAATCTGGAAGGGAGAATCTAAAAATGAAAGCAAGCCATTTGGACTTGTTGGTCACAGGTGAGCAGGAGTGGGGTGGGCCAGGGCTGATCTCCAGCCAGGGTTCTGGGTTAGGTGGCTTCCCTGTGGTACTTCTAAGCGGCTCTGCAGGCCCCAGGCAGGGTACACTAACTAAGCCCAGTCCTGCACATCCCCTTCCTCAAGATGAAGGATTTGGTAATCAGAGTCTGGTCTAGGACTTGAGTTAGGGAAGATAAATGGGGAGCCATGTAAGAGCAGTGATTGATGGTGCAGTGGGATGGCAGATCATGCTAGGAGGCAATGAGCTGTTTGTTGGACAGGTCTCTTGACCTGCCTGAGCTCTCAAGCCTGGGACACTGGTATGCATTCCTTGTTTAGTCATCCAAATTATGCTCTGAATCTACAAAAAATTCATACGTATATTCTGATTTCCCCCTTTATTAGTTATGTATAGCTTAGAAAAGCTATATAAGAATCCACTGATTAAAAACAAAGGTGGACTAGGGGCACCTGGGTAGCTCAGTTGTTTGTGTCTGACTCTTGGTTTTGGCTCAGGTCATGATCTAAAGGTCATGATCTCAAGGCCATAAGATCTAGCCCCATGTAGGGCTCCTCACTCAGTGGGGAGTCTGCTTGAGGTTCTCTCTCCCTCTCCCTTTGTTTCTCCGCCTCCCCCACTCACTCCATCTCTTTCTAAAATAAATAAATAAATACATCTTTAAAAAAATAAATAAAGGTGACTATAAAGGTGCAAACATAAATAGTCTACCAACAAACACAAATGGATTATTCAAAAATCTCCCGTAGACTAGAGCGGTTTTCCCCAGAGAGCCCATTGTTTTAAAAATGGGCCTGATAGCTACAAAGCATCTTCTTTCTTTAAAAATTTTTATTGTGTTATGTTAGTCATCATACAGTACATCATTAGTTTTTGATGTAGTGTTCCATGGTTCATTGTTTCCATATAACATCCAGTGCTCCATGCAATCCATGCCCTCCTTAATACCCAACACCATGCTCTCCCATCCCCCCACACCCCTCTCTTCTAAAACCCTCCATTTGTTTACCAGAGTCCATAGTCTGTCATGGTTTGTCTCCCACTCCTATTTCTCCCACTTCATTTTTCCCTTCTCCTAATGTACAAAGCATCGTCTTTATTATCGTGTGTGTGTGGTTTTTTTTTCCTCTGAGGCCAGAATTTGGGAGAGATAATTTAGATATTTACCTGATACTAATCAGGAAATACATGTTATTTATATTTAAATTATATTTAGTTATATTTATGAACCTCATTCCTGAATTCCTTTTTCATTTCAAAAAATAAGTACACTTTTAATTTATTTTTTTAAATATTTTATTTATTTATTTGACAGAGTTTGCAAATAGGCAGAGAGGCGGGCAGAGAGAGAGTAGGAAGTAGGCTCCCTGCTGAGCAGAGAGCCCAATGTAGGGCTTGATCCCAGGACCCTGGGATCATGACCTGAGCTGAAGGCAGAGGCTTTAACCCACTGAGCCACCCAGGTGCCCCAATAAATACACTTTTTAAATGGGAATATTCTTGTATCAGAATATAAGCAAGATCAAAGACCATCAAAGGAGATGGTCTACTAGCCTTCCTAAAACATTCCTTCCTGTTAAACTGTTGGCTGAGGGTGCTTATCCTTGACATTTATGGGAGATTAGGTAGGGTATATTGTGGGAGTTTGTGATAACTCCTTTATCTATAGAAAATAACTCTCCCATACTTGGGAGAGTACTTAGCTAAATAACTTGTACATCAGCTTAAGATCAAATGGGGGAATAATAAGAGTGGCTTTCAGTTTTCCAATGGCCAATATAACATCAAACTGACAGGAAGTATTATGACTATAAAAGAAATGAACAAAATAAAAATGACCACATTTTATCTTTGGAATAAATATCTTGAGAGATACCTGAGTTTTTACTCCAACTCTGCCACAACTAACTATCGGATTATAGGCAAGTCATTTAAACTTGCTGGACCTCGATTTCTTCATCTTTTATTTTATTTTATTTTGAAGATTTTATTTATTTATTTAACACAGAGAGAGAAATCACAAGTAGGCAGAGAGGCAGGCAGAAAAAGAGGGGGAAGCAGGCTCCCAATGTGGAGCTCAATCCCAGGACCCTGAGATCATGACCTGAGCAAAAGGCAGAGGCTTAACCCACTGAGCCACCCAGGTGCCCCAATTTCTTCATCTTTTAACTCAAAGGGTCAAATGGACGATTTTAGTATACTTCCCATAGAAATTGCTAGATTAAATAGGAAAAAAATTAAGACTATGTAAGATTTGAATAAAAACAATGAACAATATTGAACTCAAACACCAATATAGAATGCTATACTTAACAATTAGAGAATATGTATTCTTTGCAAGTATGAATGAATTGTTCATAAAACTTGACCATATACTAGACTACAAAGAGAGATTCAACAAATACATATAGATAACACTACAGTGAAATTATAAGTAAACAATTATATGATAGGCCAGATTGGGGCCCTGGGTGGCTCATTTGGTTAAGCATATCCCTTCAGCTCAGGGCATGATTCCTGGGATTGAGCCCCACATTGGGCTCCCTGCTCAGCGGCGAGTCTGTTTCTCCCTCTCCCTCTGCCCCTTGCCCTGCTTGTGCTCACACACTCTCTTTCTCAAATAAATAAATAAAATCTTTTTTAAAAAAGATAGGCCACATGACATACATACATTTATAAACTTGAATTCATACTTGTAATTAATTCATAAGTCAAAGAGAAAACCATATGACAATTTCTTTTGGTAGGTAGAATTCTAAAGACCCTCCCCCCATATTATTCCATCAAATACATCTATGAGTATTGCTGTCAAGGGATTTTGCAGATGCAATGAAAGTTGCAAGTCAGTTGACCTTAAAATACAGAGATTATCTGAGTGGGCCTGTACCAATCAGGTGACTCTTAAAAAGCAGAGTTTTCT
The DNA here is from genome assembly GCA_004024625.1 of Mellivora capensis. Lineage (NCBI taxonomy): Eukaryota > Metazoa > Chordata > Mammalia > Carnivora > Mustelidae > Mellivora > Mellivora capensis. Next base: position 53,854 of record PISX010000576.1, read on the forward strand.
TCTGGCTGGGGGAATATGGGGGAATTCAGAGTAATGCAAAGCACAAGAAAGATTCAACACACAACTGCTGGCTTGAAGATAGAGAGGGGCCACATACCAAGGAATATGGGTGGCCTCTAGAAGCTAAAAGTACTTCCTACTCACAACCAGCAAGGAAATGGGGACCTCCATCCCACAAGTACAAGACTGAATTCTGCCAGTAGCCTGTATGTGCTTGGAAATAGATTTCAGGTAAGTACCCAGCTCTGCAGACACCTTGATTTTGGCCTTGTGAATCATACCAGACCCTGACCTATGGAAACTGAGATGTTAAATATGTATTGTTTTAAGCCACTAGGTTTGTTGTAATTAGTTACACTGCAGTATAAAACTAATACAGGCCTCCACTAGATTCCCCCCCCCCATTTTTAAAAAGATTTTATTTATTTGAGAGAGAAAGAGAGAGTGCATGCACACAAGGTGGGGGCTGGGGGGGTGGAAAGGGACAAGATGACTTCCTGCTGAATGCGGAGTCAGACGCGTAGAGCCAGATGGAGGACTTCATTCCAGGACTCTGGGATCATTACATGAGCCAGTCAGATGCTTCCCACTGAGCCACCCAGGTGCCCCGATTTTTTTCCCCAGTTTTATTGAGAAATCATCAACACACATTCTGGTGAATTTCATGTCAACACCCTTCGCAATGTGATGTTTCCACTCCTCCCATCAAGAGGTGGATTCTCTTCATTTCTCCACCCTTTGGAATCCAAGCTGCACTTTCTTTGACCAGTGGAATATGATACAAGTAATATTGGATGAGTTCTCAGAGTCTAGGTCTGTAGAAGCCCTGCAACTACTGTTCTTGTTCTCTTAAAATCCTGGGATCATCAGCTGTGAAGAAGCCCAGTTAGGCTATAGGGGGCTCAAAGTCCGCCTGAAGTAGAACTGAACCATCCCAACCAATAACTAACCTCTATTTGAGTGAGGCCACCTAGGACCTTCGAGCCTCCAGCCAAGTTTTCAGAAGACTAGAGCTGCATGAGTGATTTCAGGAAAAGCCAGCAGAAGAAAGGCTCAGATTGCTCAAAGAATTGTGAGAAATAATATAAGCCATTAAGTTTTAGGGTAACTTTTACATTCAATGGATAATTAAAATGGGGATGAAAAAAACAAAACAAAATCACTATACTTTGGAATTATGGGATATAATTAAAGCAATATGGAAAGGATAATATATAGCCTTAAATACATATATTAGAAGGTTGAAAAATCAACAAATTAAGCATTTAAATCAAGAAATTAGTGAAGATCAAAGAAGGGATAATCAAGAAAATAAGGAGTAAATACTTGAAACTAATGTTATATGTCAATTATTTCTCAATAAAAATACAAGGAAAGAAAAAAAAGTAGAAGTAAGTGAAATTTAAAACAAGGACATAATAGAATTAACAATATCATAAACTGCTTTTTTAAAGACTGGTAATTAGACAAAGCTCTGTGTGACTGATTAAGGATTTAAAAAAAGAAAGAAGGCATAAATAATGAATTTCAGCAATAAAATGGAAACTGAACTGCAGAAAATTGGCTAAAATTCAACCCATTCATGATTCTTAAAAAAGCAAACTAGCTTTTTTTAAAACCTTTTTTTAAAAAAACTAGCTTTTTTTTAAAACCTAAAAATGTGTCTTTTAAAATCTATACTATGAGGGGCACCTGGGTGGCTCAGGGGGTTAAAGCCTCTGCCTTTGGCTCAGGTCATTTTCCCAGGGTCCTGGAATCGAGTCCCGCATTGGGCTCTCTGCTTAGCGGGGAGCCTGCTTCCTCCTCTCTCTCTGCTTGCCTCTCTGAATAATTGTGATCTCTGTCTAATAAATAAATAAATAAAACCTTTAAAAAATAAAAAAAAATCTATACTATGATATGAAATGATGGAAAGTTAGAAGCGTTTCTTTAATTCTTTAAAGTGATATCGTTTATTTTTTATTTTTTTATTTTTTAGTATTTTGATTTTTTAAAAAGATTTTATTTACTTATTTGACAGAGAGAGAGATCACAAGTAGGCAGAGAGGCAGGCAGAGAGAGAGGAGGGGAAGCAGGCTCTCTGCTGAGCAGAGAGCCCGATGCGGGGCTCGACCCTGGGATCATGACCTGAGCCAAAGGCAGAGGCTTTAACCCACTGAGCCACCCAGGCGCCCCAGATATTTTTGTTTTTTAATTAACAACATATACTGTATTATTGGTTTCAGAGGTACAGTTCTGTGACTCATCAGTCTTTTTTTTTTTTTTTTAAAGATTTTATTTATTTATTTGTCAGAGAGAGGGAGCACAGGCAGACAGAGCGGCAGGCAGAGGCAGAGGGAGAAGCAGACTCCCCGCTGAGCAAGGAGCCCGATGCAGGACTCGATCCTGGGACACCGGGACCATGACCTGAGCCGAAGGCAGAGGTTTCAACTGAGCCACCCAGGCGCCCCTGTATTATTATTTTTTAATGTAGGCTCCTTGCCCAAGGTGGAGCCCAATGAAGGGCTTAAACTCAGGTCCTTGAGATCAAGACCAAAGCTCAAGTGTCAGATGTTTAACCAACTGAGCCACCCAGGTGCTTTTCTTTAAGCTTTTTGAAACAAAGAATATATGTGTGTATATGCATTATATATATATCCTATATATGCACAATATATATGAGATATTATATATATATGTATATATATATATATGTATGACCTATCACCTTTCATTTTCCTGCTTCCCCTTTGAATTCAGAGGTTCTTAATTAAGAAGGTATGGAGCCCTCTCTTTTGGTAGAAATATTTGTGGCAACATACTTTCCTACCATTATGTTTATGTCATTATCACCAGCTGCTGCTCTTTTTTTCAGGCTGGAAGGCAAGTGGAAGCAGAGCAGGCCTATAAGTACACAATAAAGGTACGATGCAGACGCCTCTGCAGTTTGTTTGTACTGTACTGAGGTTGGGCAGTTGGGAAGAAGATGCTGGCTTGATTCAGGACTTCAGAGCATTCCATCATCTCATAATGTGAATATTTTTCTAGAGGCTCTTCTTATCATCTTTGCCATTATCATAGGGCTGCTGGGGGTTTGGAATAACCAAGCCACCTAGGTGTGCCACCCCTCCCCCCTTTTTAAAGATTTTATTTATTTGAGAGAAAGAACAGAGCTAGAGAGAGAGCACAAGTGTGTAGGTGGGGGAGGTTTCTACCTCTTTAGAGAATTTGGTTTAATGGAAAGACAGATAGCCAGGGTGTGAGTAGATCTGAATTATGGTCCTAGTTTTGCCACTAACTTTACCTTGTTAACTTCTTTGAGCCTCATTTTCCACATGTACACTGAAGGTATATAGGTCAACTAATTTCGTGTAAAGGGCAAAACAGTATTTTCGGCTTTGTGGGCCAAGCGGTCTCTATTGTGTCTATTACCCTCTGCCCTTGTAGTGCAAAAGGAGCCACAGACAACACATAAACAAAAGAGCATGGTTGTATTTCAAGTAAAACTTTACTTAACAAAACAGCAAGCTAGATTTGACTCATAAGCAGTAATCTGCCAACCCCTGGTCTATTATATTATGAATTACAGTTCATAATTAGTGGCTTAAATAAATAAAGTTTTATTTTTCTCATCTAGTGAAAAGCCCAAGGCTGGTACCAGAGCTCCACAATGTCACCAGAGACCCAAACTTTCTTTTTCTCTTTTTCCAAACACTTTCTTTCTGTTCCACCAATCATAGCATGCAGTTCCCATCCTTCATAGTTACAAGACAGCCATTGGAGCTCAAACCACCATGTACATGTTTCAGGCAAAATAAAGAACAAAATGGAGTAAAGAACAAAGAAGACATGCTAGCTATTACCCTTCCCTTTAAGAAGCAGTGACTTTATGGGGATAAAAGATATAGCATAGGGAATATGGCCAATGGTACTGTAATAGTGTTGTGTGGTGACAGATGGTAGCTATACCTGTGAGCACAGTGTAATGTATAGATTTAAAATCACAATGTTGTACACATGAAACAGTGTGTCAATTATACTCATAAAAAATAAAGATGTTTAAATCACACATACACAGCATTTGATGGTAAAGAAAATCATTTCCAGAGAAAAGTATCTACTTTTGTGTGTGGGAGAAGCAATGACCTTGGCCTACATTTCACTGGCCACAACTGGTCATAAGACTACCCCTAGTTCTAACAAAAGAAGGAAATGAAGCTTTTTAGCTGGCTGCACTCTTGCCCTGAAAAGAAATGAAGATTTTGTTAGAAAGAGAGTGGGTATTCAGTAGGCAACTAAATATCTCTACTACACATCTAGAGGCTAAAAATAAATTCAGATCTAGTATCTGTTTTGTGTGTCTTTGATTCCTGTGACTTGCCAAACTGGAATATTATAGTCAAGATAGACTGGGTGGTAATGTGAATTAAAAAAAAAAAAACACAAAACTTTATTATTAAAGTTATTTAACAAAAAATACACAAGTTGTAAATGTTCATACTACTTGAATTTTCATAAAGTGAACATGTCCACGTAATCAGCACAATGTTCTGAGGTCTTTTAACGGAGTCACCATATGAAATAGGGAATAAAGGAAGAGCCCAATTTCAGGCCAAGAAACTATATTCTTTAACTGTGGCCCAGTAAATGAAGGGCCTCCATATCGGTATATCAGGTATGATACATATCCTTCCCTCCCTTCCTTCTCATGCAGCTGAAACTAAAAGATAAGGCTCTGCTTGCAGAAATCCACACGGTACAGGAGACAGTTGGCTTTGGAAATCCATCTTTCTGACATCCTTCCAGCTGAAGATGTGTGTGGAACTCTGAGATCCTTTCCTTCCCAGAGAGATTAAACCCTGGACATTTCACCATATGAGGCCTGGGGATGGAGAGTACCATCCCCATTCACTTATTTCCATTGGCTAATTTATTGGATGGCTGTTAATGGATATTTTACAGGTTGACAATAAACTGGATGACAATAAAAAATGAAAAAGATTCAAAATTCATCAGTGTGGTTCTGGATTTAATTAAGGTCTACTGAGGTATATATAAGATTATAATTATTTATGTAATTAAGGTAAAGTGGGTTCATTATTAGGGTTTCTGTTAAAAGCTTATCAGGTCATTACTGGACTGATAAGGCCAACTTCTAAGGTCTCTGGCTATGTTCACTTTCTGGAACTTGAGAATTAAGGCATCAATTTCTAAGGTGGACCTGAAGGAAGACTACTCTTCTGGGTCACTACATTAGGACAAACACATTCGTTGTAGCCAGAACCTTTGGATCCAGGGGTGAACAGAGCTGAACAGAGAAGTCTGCTGAAGGTGGAGGTACTGACTACCTCTAAGCAAGGGTATCTTCATGAATCTAAGTCACAAGGGCTCCAAGAAGAGTCCATTAACTTTAAGAGATGCCAAACTCCTCTCAACTGAAGCCAGTATTCTAAGACTAAAGATGACAAAGGAACATTATTACTTCACTCCTGTCCTGATCACTGCATAGCAAAACCAGGAATTAAGACTCCTCTTCCTTAATTTTTTAAAGAAGGTGCAGAGAATAGGAGGGAGGTGGGAGAAAGGAGGGAATGTGGGAGACATATTAATAAACAAGAATAAAACAAACCCTACATTCATTTATAGTCCGCGTGCAGTCTTGGTTCTAACGCTTTCTTTAAGAAATCCTCCTGGGGCAACAAGTAAGTATCAGGTTCGCCTTGTCCTCTGCTCCCTCAGGACTGTGCGCTGACCACTTCCGTGGACTCCGGCGTAAACTCAGCATCTCCCCCACGTGACTGTGAGCTCCCTAGGGGCAGGACAGCGCCCTTTCAAATAGGCGTTCTCAGCACTGCACTTTGGCTCTAAACACGTGCTCAAAAGTTCCCTGGAAGAATGGATTTGTGGAACACTTTAGCACTTCTAGCCACTCCCTGGGATTCTCCCAATATTCCTCACTCCATCAGGAACGCAGAACCCAGTGCACGTCGAGAACATCCACACAGCCTGACTAGTGCTACCGCCCCAAATATACGCAAACTGCAGCGCGCCTTTTTTTACGGCAGTTTAAGGTTCGATAGGGTCATGGCGTTGCATTATGGGAAGTGTAGGGGCGGGAAAGCGGAAGGGGCGGGGTGAGCGGAGTCTTTCTTTCCTCCATAGGGGCGCTAGGGCTTGGGGGGCAAGGTGGTGTGGTCGGGGGTGTTGCAGTGTGGCCTTTGCTTTTGTCCTCCGCCCCACCCGAGGCGGTAGAGCTGATTGGTGGCGGGAGGCTGTACACTTGGAGGCGCGGCAAGTGGCGCACAGGCCTCGGCGCACGTTGGCTGCACCATGGTCCAGCTCAGTGAGTGACCTTCCGGGTGGTCGTGGGGCCGGGGGCTTATGGGACCCGATGAAGCAGCTCTTCTGGGTGAGCTGGAGGCAACCCGAACTTGAAACAGCCACACGACCTTACGTTTGTCTCTCTCCTCAGGTTTTTCTCACTTAATTCTCACTTAATCTTTCCTTAAAATTTATGAGACAAATGGCGTTCAGTTTCTAGATAGGTGGCTGAGGGTCCGTCGTGGTCACAGAGGTATTAAATGGCAGGCTCGTGTTGAGCGGATTGAGGAGGTAGTCATTTCTGCCTGAAGCGCATGAGAATAGTTTCACAGAGAATATACCATCTAAACTGGGTTGATAATAATTGGTTGGATGCAAGCAAGCCCCTTCAGTTGAGGAAGGGGCCTGTTTTATCTATCTCATTTTGTCCATTTTATGTACTCGGTTCTTGTGTGTTAACAACTTAATTCTCTGCAGCTACTGTCCTGTGCAAAGCCTACCGTGGAGGCCATTTAACCATCCGTCTTTCCCTGAGTGGCTGTACCAACCGGCCTTTCTACCGCATTGTGGCTGCTCACAACAAGTGTCCCAGGGATGGCCGTTTCGTGGAGCAGCTGGGCTCCTATGATCCACTGCCCAACAGTCATGGAGAGAAAATCGTTGCTCTCAACCTAGAACGGATTCGGCATTGGATTGGCTGTGGGGCCCACCTTTCTAAGCCTGTGGAGAAGCTTCTGGGTAACTCAGCTCTAGCCTTACTTCATTGAGGGGATTTTCAGTTGCAGTCAGTTTCAGGATGGTAAGAGTTAAGAATGATTTTCATTACCTCAGGCTGCTTAGGGCTAGGGTGAAAGCTGAAGTTGTGATCTAATTGTCATTTTGACTGGAGACCCCTTTTGTGGACTCTTATGAGACTTCCTGAGTGAATGGCATTTTGTACTGAAAATGGGAATAGTGTGTCTTGAATGGCTATCTGTCCATTTATCTTTTTTCAAATAAGGAGATTAGCCCTAGGAAGTAACATCCACTGTTTCCTTGTAGTAAATGGAGGGGAGGGAGTTGGGGGAAGAGATAAGACAGTTTGGCAAGAGAGTAGCGTGTTTTAAATCCATGCTGTAGGTCAGGTCTCTGTTAGACCTAAGCTCTGTGAGGCTAAGTTCCCAGGGAATCATTGTCTTATAACATGTTATAATGAATGGAAATCCTGTTGCTTTTAGGTCTTTCTGGCTTTTTCCCTCTGCATCCCATGATGATCACAAATGCCGAGAGGCTGCGAAGGAAACGGGCACGCGAAGTCCTCTTAGCATCTCAGAAAACAGATACAGAGGCTACAGAAACAAAAACGAGCTGACTTCAATGAGCAGAGCATTGGGGGAAAGGTCAAAGTCCTCTTAAAACACTTATGCAGAGTGCTTAGTCTTATTAGATTTGGAGGTCAATAAATGGAGTTTTCTGCATCACCCATGCTCTTCTGGACTGTCCTGAGCTGGACTCAGAGAGTAATTTGTTCTTTCTGACATAGAGCTGGGTCCAGATACTAATGAGCTTTTTTTTTAGCCTTCATTGGGAAAAGACAGTGGCTCTGGGGTGTGTTGGACTTTTGGGTTGGGCCCTGGATTTCTCAGACAACTTTACAGTCTGCTGCCTTGCAATACTTCGCTGTTTGAAAGCCCCCAGCAAGCCTGTCCATGGTCTGTCTGTGCAATTCGTTCCTTAATCATTTATGGTCAGCTCACTAGCTCAAGAACACAGTTACTTTGCTTATTTATTTGTTTATTTATTTATAGAGTTACTTCCTCTTGTTTGACATATAATCTCAAATTTACAAAGGGAGATTTTTTTAAAATGAGATTTTAGGCTATAATAGCATACTTTTAGAATAAGAAGAAAGGTAATATTATTAGGTATCATGAAAGGGGGTAAGATTGTCTCCATTTTATTGGAGAGAGATTGAGGTTCAGATGTGGAAACTTGCCCAACGCCATCTCTTTTCATTTGGGCAGAGCTAAGATTCAGACCCCCAATATGCATATCTGGAGAGCTCTCTCCAACACATTATATTGTCTGTGGCAGGGTGGGTGTGAGATGAGCAAAGATGAGAGGCTTTTCAAAAGTCCACTTAAAAAGCCAGTGATAGAATGAGGTTTAGGTGTCATGAGTTTGGTTAACAAATGACTGGCTGTGCCCCAAGCCCAAAATGTCACATCTGCCTCACCAGAACTGCAGGACAATCACAAGTGTGGATCAGAGGATTTTAGTGCACACTCTGGGTGATATAATTTCAAATTCTGGCACAAGACAAGGATATAGAGCTGATAGAGGAGATACTAAATCCTTATCAGTGTACCAACTTATTTTCTGGGTTTTATGTATTGAGAACAATTATCAGCTATCTCATTATGGGGTCAAGACTCTCCCAGGGTTGTCACTGGTGGGCCTCCCTTGCTTTGAGGGGACTTTGAAGGCAGGGCAGGCTGAGAAGAACTGACTGGATTTGATCATGGATGTGGGAAAGAAATGCTATGAAAACCATGGGAACTCTGGAAGTTAAAATAATACACTCTGGAGAGTCTAAGGTTTTTGGATAAGCTTTAATTGGTAGAGCAGAGAAGAATGATTATGAAAAGTATTGACCAGTAAGGGAACTGCTGGGAAATGGGTTAAGGTATTATTTTGATCTATTGGGTTTCTGCTAACTCAAGTATTCACTTTATGCCCTGATCTATCTTTCCTCTGTGATTTGTATACACATACTTCCTGTGTGAGCACATCCTGTCCCTAATTTCCAGGTTTCCATAGCTCTAGCCTTACTTTGGACCTGCTGACACAATTTCACACCATCTCTTAGTTGATTGCACCAGCTTATGTTGTCACCTCAAATCCAACATGCTCAAACCCAGCTCTGCGTTTAAAAAAAAAAAAAAAAAAGCCTTTGCTTCAGCAGCCATATTTTTACTCAGTTGAGGGTTTGGGTCATGTTATCTTAACCAAAGTAGAAGGTGATTAGGAACTGGAAGCTGAGTGGGTATGGTTCTGTAATAAATGTTAGTTTTTAAAAGACCAGTATTTTGTGCTTTTGGTTTATGCTTTTTTCTTGCGGGAATTAGAAAAAGTGCTTCCCTAGAAATCCCAGCCAGTAGGTTACAAAATTACCGGTTCTTAGGAGTTTTGCGTATGCTTGTCAGGATCACTGAAAAAGAACAAATCTATGTAATGATGTTGAACCATGTCAAATCGCCAAAAGCTGATATTATGCAGTTTTTTACTTTAAAAAGGCAAACAAAACAGCAATATGTAGTTTCGATGTAGTATGTACGTGCCATATATTGAATGAACTGCACTGGGACACTGGTGAGAAGATAAGCGCCAGATTTCTCGAGTAAGGCGTAGAGGGCGTCTGGCACCGGAGTCTCGGGTAACCACAGAGGAGGAAGTTCCTGCGGCTGCTCCGGTCTCCGCTTAAGTATTGGCCACGCCCTCGTTTTGCAGCTGCCGTAAAGTGCGACGCCCTGCCACGCCTATTGGGTGCCTTTTATGACGCTGTAGCCCGGGTTTTGTGTGTGTCTGTGTGTGGTTTTTTTGCGCGGGAAAAGGGGGCAGTCTGGAGCTCTAGCCTGTGTTGGTGGGACAGGCAGTTTCTGTGGAGTTGCCGCTCGCCCCCTATCCCTGGCGGTTATGGGGTTGCTGGAGCTGTGCGAGGAAGTGTTTGGTACCAACGACCTTTACCGAGTGTTGGGCGTGCGGCGCGAGGCCTCGGACGGCGAGGTCCGACGTGGCTACCACAAGGTGTCCCTGCGGGTGCATCCGGACCGGGTTGGGGAGGATGGCAAAGAGGACGCCACCCGCCGCTTCCAGGTGCGCAAGTCCTGGCTCCACTGGCCGCCTGCATTTTTCTCGGTGTTCTGGCCGCCCGGCGCCTCTCAGGCGGAGTGCGCCCAACCTGGCCTGGTGTTTTTCTAATCTTTATTTCTCGCAGCGCAGTTTCAGCGAGGGATGCGAGGGTGACTTTTTGTTGCTCTTAACCCGCAGATCCTCGGGAAAGTCTATTCAGTTTTGAGCGACAAAGAGCAGAGAGCATTGTACGATGAGCAGGGAACAGTAGACGAAGATTCTGATGTGCTCAGCCAAGATCGGGACTGGGAGACGTATTGGAGGTTACTTTTTAAAAAGGTAGAGGATCCTGGAAATTCTTTGTGGTGATTCTCTTCATTCATTCAACAAACGTTTAGTGAATGCTTTTAAGGTACTGCATTTTGTGTTGCGTAGGAACGAGGAATTTGTTTCATCTTAAAATACACACATGGTGTGCAAGTATTCTTCGGGAGATAACATATCTTTGAAGAAGAATAAGTCTGTTTAACCGTCAGACATACGTACTTTTATTGAAATCGGTTTTTAATTTCCTGTTGATGTAGAGCAATTGTAGGGGAAAAGGTAAAATTTTATAAGATAATGCTTTATTTTACATATCGACATGTAAGTCTTGAGTTCTGGGAAACTTCCCTTAAATTTTCCTGGTCTGTAGTTCAGTAGTTGTGAAGGTTGGAATAGGGAAAACTCTGGAAAAGCTTTGGCATAGAAAGTGTGGTTCCTTGCAACAATTTCAACTGAAGCACCTGTTGTACTTGGGACTTTCAAACACCTCACTCTAGTTTTACTAATATACTTTTTTATTTAAAATTCTCAGAGTTAAAGCATATGTCTCATTTGTTTAGATATCTCTAGAAGACATTCAAGCTTTTGAAAAGACATACAAAGGTTCTGAAGAAGAGCTGGCAGATATTAAACAGGCCTATTTGGATTTCAAGGGTGACATGGATCAGATCATGGAGTCTGTGCTGTGTGTGCAGTACACAGAAGAACCCAGGATAAGGAACATTATTCAGCAAGCCATTGATGCTGGAGAGATCCCATCCTATAATGCCTTTGTCAAAGAATCGAAGCAAAAGATGAATGCAAGGAAAAGGAGGGTAAGATTTTGAATGCTGGTTTTTATTTATTTATTTATTTATTTGTCAGAGAGAGAGAGGGAGAGAGAGCGAGCGAGCACAGGCTCAGTTAAGTGTCCGACTTTTTTTATTTTTATCTTTTTTAAGATTTTATTTATTTGTCAGAGAGAGAGGGAGACAGAGCAAGCGAGCACAGGCAGACAGAAAGGCAGGCAGAGGCAGAGGAAGAAGCAGGCTCCCTGCCGAGCAAGGAGCCCTATGCAGGACTAGATCCCAGGACGCTGGGATCATGACCTGAGCCGAAGGCAGCCGCTTAACTGACTGAGCCACCCAGGCGTCCCTGAATGCTGTTTTATATGTCAATTGATTCCAAAAAGAATGTGAGGGTACTTACAATAATAGAAATATATAAGGTTACTGAGATGAGAGTAAGGGTTAACTCATTTCTTTTCTAATAAAATGAGCATATGAGCTCATTAAGAGAAACTTTTTTTCCCTAGTATGTTGTGCTCAAGGATTTTGCTAGGTGGATTGTTTAATATCATCTTAAAATAACACTGAAATACATTTTTTAAATTTTTTAAAAAATTTATTTATTTGTCAGAGAGAGGGAGAGAGAGCGAGCGAGCACAGGCAGACAGAGTGGCAGGCAGAGGCAGAGGGAGAAGCAGGCTCCCTGCGGAGCAAGGAGCACGATGTGGGACTCGATCCCAGGACGCTGGGATCATGACCTGAGCCGAAGGCAGCCGCTTAACCAACTGAGCCACCCAGGCGCCCCAACACTGAAATATTCTTTATGTGGGCCTTCGTGTAGCTTTGTCACGGCTTTTCTCAAGAGATAAAGTAACGTAGTTCAGATATATAAGGTGGACAATGGTTCTCACTTGGTTAAAAGATGGGGAGAGGGTGACTAAAACTTTATTTCTTTTTTTTAAAGATTTTATTTATTTATTTGACAGACAAGTAAGAGAGAGAGAGGAGGAGGCAGGCTCCCCGCTGAGCAGAGATCCTGATGCGGGACTCGATTCCCAGGACCCTGGGATCATGACCTGAGCCGAAGGCAGAGGCTTTAACACACTGAGCCACCCAGGAGCCCCCTAAACTTTTTTTTGAACTGTGTCTTGTTAATACAGATTTTCTTTTGTTCTTGCCCAGATTGTCTCTTGAATTGGACCCAGAATATACATTTCTAAAAAAATGATTTAGTTTATTTTGATGAAAGTGTCTTCCCAAACACACTTGAAGAGGAAAACTTGTAGCTTCTGTGGAGTTGGTTAGGATAGGGATGATGGCAGGGAAAAGGAGCTTAAAGACAGACAGCTAAAGTTCTGGGACACAAGCCTCTGTGTCACTGGTCTTTTGGGGAGGACCAGACTGGTACTGAAGTAACCATTACCTCAACCTGGCTTTCCTAGTGGGAGCTCAGTGGAGAGTAGTGCCATATTTTAGGTCTCTGGTGGGTGCCTTATTTTCTGTGGCTGAACTGGAGGTGGAGGTAGGTCTGTAGTTTTGATACAAGATACATACAAGGGAAAGCTTAGGGGGGTGTGCGTGCGCATGGAATGTGTATCAAGATTATAATTTTGGGGGTGCATTGCTGACTCAGGCGATAGAGCATCTGACTCTTAATCTCAGGGTTATGAGTTCAAGCCCAGCATTGGGCATGGAGCCTACTTTAGAAAAGTCATCATTTTGGCTTATAGGCTGCATCTGTTTAGGCCTGCCTGACAGTTTCAGCTGGTAGTCATTTTCTCCAGTGCAACTGAGCACAGCTGTATCCAATAATAGGATATTAGCTTGAGAAACTTAGAGTTGGGGGCAGGTGGATGGCATAGTTCTTTAGAGAGGCTCCAGCAAACCTAGGGAGTGGGTATACGGTTTTAAAATAATTTAATGCAAGGACTCAAAGTAGACAGTGAAAACACTTTTTATTGGAATAACAAAATCCTAATGTATCAGCATTCCAGTATTAAGAGTGTTCATTGCTATTTAGAAAATTGACTGGGGTTTGGGACCTATTACAGTGTTGTTGCCCTAAAGGAACAAAGTCATTAACCTTTCCCAAGGTATTCTCCCCCTCCCTCCCCCCCAAGGTATTCTTATGGTATTTTGGAATCAGTGCCATGGGAAAATTTGGCAGAAAGTGGCTTTGAAATTAGGTAAAGGTTAAAACAATTCGTTAGTGTTTATTCTGACTTACTTGGGAATTTTAAACCAGGGTTACTCAAGGCTGCCATCAAGTCACATGTAGTTAAAAAGTAGGTTTCTAGAGGAGAGGAATTTGAGATGCCTGTAATCCTGGCAACATTTTTGAAGACATCCTTGATTAAATGACCTTTCCTCGCTCTCCTGGCATTTTGTTTTTATTCTTACCGCGTGGTTTATGAATACTAAACTACTTGCTACCCCTAGCTAGTAAAAATGAGGAAAACTCAGAAATGCTTATTGGAATCAGAGGATCTACTGCATGCTGTCAGCAGTGTTTTCTTTTAATGAATATTTACGTAATTGTCTTGTTCTAATCTATATGTCCCTCAAATTGAAAGGTTCTTACCATAGATTTGCTTTTGGGAAAGAGGGTATATTTTTAGTATATGCTAGGTTGCCATGGAGTCTAATATGAGTTTCTGATTTAGGCTCAGGAAGAGGCTAAAGAAGCAGAAATAAGCAGAAAGGAGCTGGGCCTTGAGGAAGGAGTAGAAAACTTGAAATCAATCATTCAGGTAAGCCTAGCAGGTGTTTTTGAAGGTTGTTGCTACTTTTTTCATGTTCTGATCCCTACTGCTAATATTTTCTTCGTAGTGTATAGTGTTGTTTTGTTTTTTTCTTTAAAAACGTAAGTCATGTACTATATTTTCATCCTTTTAAAGTGCGTAATTTAGTGGTTGTTAAGCATATTCATCAAGTTGTAGAACAGCACTAATAACAGGACATTTTTGTCACCCTAAAAAGAAACTTGTTGCTCATGAGCTGTAATTCCCTGTTCTCCCTTCCACCAGCCTCTGGCAACCACTATGTATTTTTGTCTCTGGATAGCCTTGTGTTTTGAAAGCTTGTGTTTTAACTTCTTAAACAGAGCAGACAAAAGGATCGGCAAAAAGAAATGGACAATTTTCTGGCTCAAATGGAAGCAAAGTACTGCAAACCTTCCAAAAGAGGAGGGAAAAAAACGCCTCTCAAGAAAGAAAAGAAATAACGGAATTTTCTCTTCAAAAGTCCTTAGTCCTTAGGTGTTAATTGGCGCCATTGTAGGCAAGATACAGTCAAGATTTGAAGAAAGAAGCTAACCCTGCTCTTGAGAAAAGCTGTCCTTCCAGCCTAAATAATTCAGCTCGACTCTGTAAACCAAGCAGAATCTCTCAACCTGATTTTAGTAATCCTAGAAATCCCCTGACATTCTTTGAGGTCCTGCATGAAGGAATTTGGAGATTTTTGTGGGAATGGGGGAGAGTGATGTACTTCCTGGCAGTGCTTGCATCTGTGATCTTCTGTACAAGGAACTCGTATCTAGAATGTGGGTCTGTCCCATATTGCCTTTAGCAGTTGTTTTGCCGCACGAGTGTGCACACAGCCGCAGAGTATTCGGAGTGACGTGTGTGATATTAGAATAGTAACTCTGCCTAGCTAGAATGCTTTCAGAACACTTGGTGGGCATCTGTCTTTCAAATATTTGCCAGTTTGCTTTCAGGCTTAATGTTCTTGAATAGATTCTCTCTCCTTTTTGTTTTACTCAGCCAGGTTTTGTACTCTTTGCTAGAAGTATAGGAGAAACAGATGGTGAGATTACTTCAAGCATCTTTGTAAGACTTGTACATGATGAAATAAACAAGTTAAAAATGACTGTTAAGTTCTGGGGCCTTTTAAATGATCTCAGTGATCATTTAAACTATGATCTAGAAAAACTAGTGTTGAGAGAAGAGAGAAGAAAAGTAATCAAGTCAGCCATACAGTAGGTAGCTAGATTAAGTAGTAACTGTGACTGCATGTACTGTTGAATGTCTGTCCTTAGGCCGCAGATCTTGTTTGAACTTGTTTCCTCATCTGTAAAAGGGTGAAGGAGTTGGGCCAAATGACTTCCTAGGGGTTCCTTCTGATTCTTTTAACTTTGAAAGGCAGGCCATCTTGATCCGGTGGTTTGTTATGCACTCATGTATTGATTTGTGAGAATAGGATAGAGATGTTTACTTATATTTAGCCAAATTGGTATGTACTCTTCGGAATATGTGAAAAATAACATTTTTTGGCAACAGATAAAGTCTCTGAGTTATAGACTTTTATGCATATGGTATTGAATATATAACAACCCTTCTGTTACTGAGTTTTATGTATGATAATCTGAGGTAAGCACATGACACATTTTTAGTTTGTGATTTCAAACAAGTTAAAAAATACTCTTTAATTGTATTAAAATATAACTTAATGCAGGTTGTTTGAAGCCTCTGTCTTCATATGATAGCATTAGTACACTTCGATAAAATAAATATTACCCCTATTTATGATCTTTCGAATTTATCCCCTCTGAAGATTTACAATAAGATCTAAAACTGGTATCATCAAAATTAAAGTTCAGTGAGATTTAAATAAAATTAATTTAAGCCATAGTTAAAACCACTGCTGCATTTATGAGTGTCCTCCCAAAAAGGTCCATGGTGAAATCAGAAGAATGCTGAAGTTCTGTACTTCTGCTCTTAGGATATGTTTATGCTAAACTAATTACCAGAGTTTCTGAAATATTGAGGTAATGCTGGCTCACTAATAGGTTTTATAAATTTTTGAAGTCTGCTTACAGTTTAAGTAGAAAATCTGGTAAGGTGAGTATAATAGTTAAAAAAATAAATATATGACCACTGAGGTCCTTTAAGGAGAAGAAAAGCATAATCTAGTAGGAAGCAGGCCTTGTGAGGTTGACCTGTCCTATCTGAAAGTATATATACATTATGACTTACATAAGTTAGTTTATACTGATGCTCCACATTTATGTCTTTACTTAGCCTTTCCATATCTCTTTGCCTGTGAGATTGGACATCTAAAGAGAAAGCTTTAGGAATGACATCTGTTTGATGAGTAACTCAGATTTTTGACAGCTCTGTCTCCTAAAACTGCCTTAAAAATGAGTGGAACTCTCCAGAAATTCATACAAGCAGAACTATTGTGAGGCTGGTGATAATGTTATCAAACAATTATTTGCTTTTTGTGTATGTATAGTCTCATAGAATCCTATAATAATTGAGCTGATCATTGTTAACAGACAACATGAGATGTGGGGATAATAATTCATTTGTTACATCTTTGGGTACAAATTTTAAGTCCAGTGGAATAGATTAACTTAGGCTGAAAGAAGACAGGAACTGGAGAGAGAAACAGTACCCATGTAATCTTTGGCGGCTCCTCTTTTTTTCTTAGTCAGTTATACCAGATTAACACTTCATGAAGACGGTTTCAAGTGGTCTCTTGTATACAAGCTTTGTGTCACAAGGTGACTGAACACTGATTCATGAATTTTTCTCACGTTGTTCCCTGCAGCCTGAAGCAGTTTCTTCTCATTTCCCCTATGGTCCCTGCCTGTTTCTAGAGACTGGTCCACCTCTGTTTTGAGATTTTGTAGACCCATGTAACTGAGGACCTGTCAGACAAAGATGACATCATAGAGTAACATTAGTAGACATTCTATATTTGGTAATCTCAAGTTCATATTTAAGGGCTTTTTTGCTTCAGTTATCAGTTGGACTTAAGTTTGGAGACTGGGACTAAGTGATAAAGATATATTCATCAAGGCAATAAAAACCACATTTGCATTATTTTATCATGTAAAACCAGAACAACTATTAAGATACGAAATCTAGTTTTAGAGAAGAGGCCACTGGGTGCCTGGGTGGCTTAGTCTGCCTCCGGCCCAGGTCACGGTCCCAGGGTCCTGGGATTGAGCCCTAAATTGGACTCTGCTCAGTGGGGAGTCGCTTCTCTTTGCCCTTCCTCCTTGCTTGTACGTGCGCACGCTCGCTCTCTCAGATAAATAAAATCTTTAAAAAAAGAAAAAAAAACATTAGAGAAGAGGCTACTAGTTAGAAAGGACTAACGTGTCTGTCTGAAATGTTACAATTGTCAACAAGGTTGAATGTAGTAACTCTAGCTCAGAGGCAGCATTGCTTCTGTATGGAAAGCATTCAGAGACTACCAAACAATGCTAATAGGAAATGAACAAGAGAATTCACTTGGATGACAGAGATGGTTTGAGGCAGATTACTTTTGATTACTCTTCTTAACAGGAAAACATTTCAACTGCTTAATACTTTTGCTTTCACCTACAACATAAAAATGACCCTGATGGGGGCGCCTGGGTGGCTCAGTGGGTTAAAGCCTCTGCTTTTGGCTCAGGTCATGATCCCAGGGTCCTTCCTGGGATCGAGCCCCACATCAGGCTCTCTGCTCCACGGAGAGCCGCCTTCCTCCTCTCTCTCCCTTCCCTGCCTGCCTCTCTCTTGCCTACTTGTAATCTCTCTCTGTCAAATAAATAAATAAAATCTTAAAAAAAAAATGACCCTGATGGTTGTGAATATATTTATAGGAAGAATTAAGATATCCTTAAGTTGGGCGCCTGAGTGGCTCAGTGGGTTAGGTCGCTGCCTTCGGCTCGGGTCATGATCTCAGGGTTCTGGGATCGAGTCCCGCATCGGGCTCTCTGCTCAGCGGGGAGCCTGCTTCCCTCTCTCTCTCTCTGCCTGCCTCTCTGTCTACTGTGATCTCTCTCTGTCAAATAAATAAATAAAAATCTTTAAAAAAAAAAAAAGATATCCTTAAGTTTTCTCCCCTTCTATGAAAATACAATCTATAGAATATGACTTAGAAATCAAAACAATGGGAAGGACTCAGACTCCGCATGTCTTGATATTTTTGAATTTCTTTTTTTTACCTTGGCCTAGCAGGTTAACTGACCGAAGCAGTTTATTCTATAGTGCTATGGATTTTGCCTATGTAATAAAATCCACGCAGTGTTTGAATGTTATAAACATGACTTATTTAGCATAAACTTTTTAGATGGAAAAAAAAAAGTACTTTGCCAGAGTGGTGAGAAGTTAATGTATATATTTGGAACTTGGCTCTGAGCAATAGAGGTCTCCTCTGTTTTTCTTATTATCCCATTTCCAAAAGGAATTTGAGGTGATTTACAAATATGTAGGGAAGCAAAATACGATAAAATCTAGAAGAAGGGAAAATAAACATAGAAAACAAAGGCAATGTCTTAACATAGCCATGTCATAGTAAAATAAGAGCCGTGGTCCCACCTGTCACTGTAGATCCTCTACCAGGTCGGGCCTGATGAGGATACTCAACAGCACACGAATGATGATACTGTGTATCTGGCTGCAAGAGAAAAGATGACACACTTCTTATGATGTGACTTCTCCCAAAGGATAATGTGTTAGTAGGTTTACATGGAAAACCCTGAAATCAGACAACCATATAAATGGCATTGTCTGACAGTCTGAGGGACAAGTTGGCTGAATGCGTTCTTTTTTTTCAAGTAAAAAATTCCAAGTCAGAGGCCCACAAAGCCATTTGTTAACGTGGAAAAATTTTTAAGTTCTTTTTTTAACTTCAAGTTCTAAACTTAATTAATATGCCTTTAAGAAAATCTTAGCACTTATAAATAATCCATATGGTTTAATATTTTTAAGTATTTATGATTGACTGCCAAGGGAATTTTATCTAATTTAGACTGCTGACTGTTTAAAACAACAGAATGGAGCCTTTTCAGTAACCTTGAGACACCCGTGACGTTACCTCCATACTTGAGATGTGTGACTCTCAACATGAACCATTTCAAAATTACCTCAAGGAATTTAAAGATTTTTAGACGTGGCTAAAATACTGAAACGCAAATACCAAAAAAAGCTGTCTGTGCCATTCTGCTGGTGCTTCTGGAATAAAGAACATCCTTCTCCATTCCCGGTCAGAGCACTGCAGTCAAGAGATCTCAGAAATTTTTTTCTGGTGAAGCCCCATGTTTGTTTTTTAATTGGGGTCACCAAACTTCTTTAGGAGACCAGACAAATGTTTGCAGTCAAATGCTCTACCACTGAGCTATACCCCCGAGACCAGACAAATGTTTTAGGCTTTGTGGCAATTACTGTTGTGGCTATTCAACTCTGCTGTCGTGGTGGGAAAGCAGTCCTAGACAGTACATAATGAGTATGGTAGCTCTAATAAAACCTGAGGTACAGAAACAGGCCATTTTTGTGGGAAGCCAAATGGCCCATAACAGTTGCTTGCTGACTCCTCTTCGAGATGAGAACACCAAAGAGCAGAGTGCTAGTCTGAAAGTGCCAAGCCAGGGACGCAGATCTGGTGTGCTGAGTTACACTGAGCTACCAGCTCATCTCCCTTTGCATGACAGCACATTGGGAGAGAACTAGCTAAGGTACGAAATTCTTACTTTATTGTTAAAAACATCAGGAAAAAAAACTGAAATGACTTCATCTGTTTAGTTTAATTGCTAAGGCAACCAAAAAGTAAATATAGGGAATCTAGCTGTAGAATATAATCATCAAACACTGTAGCAAATGCTCTGAATCAAATTATGAGACGATTAAAAGGTTTTCAGACTTTCTAGGATTCACATGGAGTAAGAATCAGCAATGCTCACATTTCTCTTTACCTCCTATTTTGGTGAATCACTCCCTAAGTAAAGCATCTTGAGGTTTGTTGAGTTGAATAGTGTCCCCCATCCCCTACCCCCACCAAAATCTATGTCTGCCTGGAACCCGTGAATATGACTTTATTTGGAAATAGGATCTTTGCAGATGTAGTCAAGATAAGATGAGGTCATATTACGTTAGGGTCAGCCATAAATTCAGTGATGCGTATCTTTATAAGAGGGAAATTTGGACACAGAGACACGCAGGGAAGAAGGCTGTTTGAAGGCAAAGGCGGAAATTGGGAGTGATGTGACTGCAAATCAAGGAGTACCAAGAATTGCTGGCGACCACCAGTCAAGAAGAGATAAAAAAAAAAATCCTTCCCTACAGCCTGGAGAGGGTACATGGTTCTGCTGACACCTTGACTGGACTTCTAAGCTCTGGAACTGATAGAATAAATTTCTGTTGTTTTAAGCCACCCAGTCTGGTGATTTGTTATGGTAGCCCTAGGAAACTAATAGAGTCTCATTAATTTGTTCTCACCGCTCTTTTAGTAGAGAATTGTATAGTGCTTGAGGCTAATACAATACAAGGCTTATAAGTCGGAATAAGTGGGCTTCATATATCACCATCCTGAAAAGTGGCATAGGATTTGAGGCCCCTGGCCCCTGGCTCCTGGACACTGCTCCAGTTCCCCAGGCTCTTCAAACGCTCTTGCCACAAAGCAGATGGCGGTGGGGCTAAGTGGCTGGCCTACAACTGGGTAAGGTCAGTGCAGGACCTCCAGCCTCCCAACTACGCTTTTTCTAGTACTTGCTTAAAAGTAAAAGGGCCAGTAAATGCACATTAAATGGTAAGGTGATGTGAGCATCTCAACACCAATTTAAAAAAATGTCATGACTTGCCATCCATCAGTCCACATCATAATCTGATAGCACTTTTGGTGTAACTCCCTAAGAGCAGTGTGAGAGGAGTTATGCTGATTTGATGCATTGGAGTTTAACATTTTTTTGCTTATTCTCAGAAATATCTAATAATTTAATATTTAACAATTTAAATTGTTTAAAATTTGTGACTTATGTATAAAGCATTTTACTTATTACCTTTTTAAATCCTATTTGAATGTCAGAGGCCAGTTAGAATTTCAATAGAATGTACTTACAACACTATTTTCATGGTTAAGAGCCTCTGCTTTTATTCTTGGAGATGATTAAGGGACTATGTGAAATTTTAAGTCTGCCAAACTAGTTTTTTTCTTTCCCCAACTGTCAAGACCATAGAGGAAGTATGTCACTACCAAAAATGATTGAGTTGTGTTGGGCCTGGAGAAGAAGTCAGGTAGAAGGAGCCTCTCCTGGGGCTGCTGATGGTTAGGCTCCTCCACCACCGCACTTCGAGCTCGACTGGAGTCGCCATGGGTTTTCTGCAGGGAAGGCAAGAATTACAGAAACTGTTAAAGCAATTTGTAGTGCAAGCTATGCGTGTCCTACATCAACCCAAGTAGGCATGGTAACTGTAGGCCAAGCAGCTCCAGTTCGGTTGTCATAAAGTTAGGATTCAGTTTGTACTCTTGACAAAATATATAGTATGTTAATTCCAGAACAGGGATCCTGCAGAATTACTGTCCATGAGGTTTTTTAAGCACATGGAAAAGCAACAGAAGAAAGACATACCATTTGCCTTTGTGGCCCCACGGTGCCCAAGTGTTCCACGTCAGCTGTGCCAATAGGGGGCAGCAAATTGTTTCGGCTCAGGGGCATTGGTGAGGGAGAGAGCGAGTCAGCGGCTACTGGGCTGCAGATCCCACCAGCAAACACCAAGATATGAAAGGATAAAGTTATAACAATAGAAGCAAACTGATTAGAATCAAATTAATGAGGGAGATGAGTTTAATGTCATGCACAGAATGCTTCCTATGTTTTTAAGTAAAGCAATCTCAGTGAAAGGATTTTGGAAAATCAAGAGTTGAGGGGTTGGTTTTCATAGTATTTGCTGATTTGTGTTGAAACTTTATCTTGGGCACACAGCAGAAGTCAACCCTTTGTCTCACAGAAAGCTGGTGTTATACTGTTTTGGTGTTAACCTATTACGGATTTGTAATTTCACATCTGGTGGAATTCACAGTTCTGGGCCTTTTGGTTGTCCTTTTCACTAATAACAGTAGTCCTTTGTTTTGTTTTCCATGATTTCAGTTACCCATGGTCACTGGGGTCCAGAAGTAGATCATCCTCATTCTGATGTATTGTCAGAAGGTCACTGTAGCCTAATGCTGCCTCCCAGTGCCTCCATTGTTAACCTCACTTCATCTCATCACTTAGACATTCTATCATCTCACATCATCACAAGGAGAAGGGTGAGTGTAATACAGTGAGATATGAGAGAGACATTCACATAAATTTTATTACAGTATACTAATATAATTGTCCCACCTTATTATTATTAGTCTCCTACCATACCTAATTTAGAGGTTAGACTTTATCAGGTATGTATGTATAAGAAAAAAACATAGTATATAAAAGGTTTGGTACTATCTGCAGTTTCAGGCTCCATGGGGGGTCTTGGGACATATCCCCTGTGGATAAGGGGGGACTACTGTAATTATAAGTGCCAGGTAAATTTCTTAAACTTTTCTTCCATGGCATTTCTAGCAGTTTGTAGCATTTCTCATACTCAAGACAGTACCTGAAAATCAATGATACTTTCATGTCCCAGAAGAAACAAGGTAACTTGTTTCCACTTTGAAGAAATTGTCAGAAGGTATGAGGATTAATTATGCGTCAAGAACACTATCCTCAAATGAGTGAATCTATTATCAATACCAGCATCAACATAGTAAAATAGTGGGTAGGAGAGAAGAACTCTGGTGTCCTGACAAAGATTTTTGGGTGTTACGGACATCTCTTTTAGTGAATCTATTGGGATAAATTAAAACAAATTGAAGTCAAATAACATGTTGGGAAAGAAGTATAAGGACGTCCATAATTTAGAAGCTGATTTCAAAATATAGTTACAGCCATATTATCTTATACCCTGGATTATAGTCTTAGACTCAAACATCCTAAGATGTTTTGTGAGTCAACACCTAATGAAAGAATTTTATTTAAAAAGTAGGCTTCTAAGTGTTTTTTGCATGACGAAGCTCGGAGTGAATTAAGGGTGGGAAAAGGAAAAAGAATATGGTTAGTGTTATTTCCTAGGAAGTGCCACGGTATATTTTTCCCGGTATATAGACAAGTACTTATCTGAGGTTAAAATGTTATCATTTGTTAATGGAATAAGCAGATCCCAGTGGTACAGAAAAATATTAAAAGAGAGTTATTTTGGGATGAATTTCAGAGCACTGAGGAAAGTGTTTGATAAGATACATAAATCTTATTCCTATGATAAGTGTCACTGAAGTATTCTAGCCGACATTTTCTTGTAGAAGTGAATAGCTAAATAGCTAAGTAAATAGCTAAATCAACACATCTGATACCTGAATTTTATTCAGATTTAACCACATTTCTTTTGCTGTTGGATTTAAACCAGTGTATAGTCCATCATGAGAATATCTAATGATTAGTTTCTAGGCATATATTTCAACCTTACATTTAAATTCATTCTCTGTATAAAATTATTCTTCATTAGTTTTACCACAGTTTCCCCAAATTCTGCTTTTGAAACCTACACTCGGGATCCTCTGAGTATTTCTTCCACAGGTCTTGGCGTTCCAGTGCGTGAATGGCTTGTGCTGATGGGATGAAGGGTACGTGGTGGGGGATTGCGTCTCCTGGCAGACTGTGCTGTGTATGATAGAGCTGATGTACTAAGCTCCAGGGCTCGATTTGGCCAATTTCGAGTTGAAAGGATGGTACTGGATCCAGGTCTCATAAGTAACTTGTCATCAAGATCTCTAGTGGCCAAATCAGAAACCCACAATGAAATCAACATTGCTGATATAAGGAAACAAGACTCAAAGGCTTAGACTATAAAACATATTTCAAGGGAGGAAAAAAAGCAAAAGTAAATAACCTAGTTTATACAAATCACATAATCTAGCCTCAGGCATGAGAACATGTTCTTAAAAGGACAGCATTTTAGCCATATAGGTAATTTACTAGAATGGAGACTTGGGGGCGCTTGGGTGGCTCAGTTGGTTAAGTGACTGCCTTTCGCTCAGGTCATGATCCTGGAGTCCCGGGATAGAGATCCGCATCAGGCGCCCAGCTCCACGAGGAGTCTGCTTCTCCCTCTGACCTTCTGACCTTCTCCCCTCTCATGCTCTCTCTCTCTCTCAATCAAATAAATAAATAAAATCTTAAAAAAAAAAAAGAATGGAGACTTGGGAAAGCAAGTCCATTATTCATCTGCCATGACAGTCACTTCTTCAGTTTCAGTGAAGGCTGACCTGAAGATTCCCTGCTCTGGAGTGTTTCCTGAAAGTTCACCTCAGGGACTGAGATTCCTACCATATTGGAAGCCTTCTTTGTGCTGAAGGAAAGACTTAGTTGAAAGGCAAATAATTACTGCTTAGGAGCAGTGTGGCACCAGCGAGGCTCCCACTCGAAGATTAAAATGCTGAGCTCATTGTGGGGAGGGGGTGTTTGGTTCCTTGGAAAGCTGGAGCAGGCAAACTGTCCAGAGCCTCACGCTGTGCAGAGCACTGGGGATACTGTAGGTCCCTGTCTGCACAGGCAACTAAAGTACAACACTTTCCTGTAAGTACTCTGATAAGTAGAATACTATGCCCAAATAGTTAAGGAACTTACTCTACAGATTCCAGTTTTTGTTTTTGTTTTGTTTTTTTAAGTGGGTGCAATACTTGTAAGACACCTGAGAGACACTATTTGGACAAGGAAATGGAGGGAAGGAGAATTAAGCTCTGCCACATGCTCTTTTGGCTTTCAGCAAGTTCTTCAAACTTCGAGGCCACTTTGCTATCCTGGGTGCAAAATATACCTCAGTGTTTGGAGGACTTTGAAGGGCAAATGCCCACCAAGAAATGGAGCTAAACCTTGAGCATTACTCATAAGAGATTGTGCTGGTCTTCCTGCCATCATAACCATTCACTTATTAGCCTTTTCTTTACACACCTTAACTGCTTTCTGTGACAGAAGCTTTAGCTGCTTTATGCTTACCTTTGTCTTCTGAACTACTCATTCATTATTCTGGACTCAGTTATCGCCTTTAGCCTTGTCACTTCTAGATCAACCTCCAAATCTGACCTTTTCCATATTTCTGGTGAGATGGCTTGGCACTGTAAACTCAACATGCCCCAAACCAAATTTATCTTTACCCCACAACAAACTTCCCTTGAGCTTTGAAATCTCAGAGTTGACTTTGGTTCCTCTATTTATATAGAATCTGATTTCTTTTGCAATATCCTAAAATATTACATTCCTTTATCCTTTGGGACAACCCCAAGTACAGACTTTTAGTAGCTTACGGTTGAACTCCTGTATTAGAATCTTTACCTTCAGTTCCTCCTGCTTCAATTGAGTCTAAGTTCTTCTGCTGTGAAATCTATTTTTCAGATTCCTGACTTAAACTGTGTGCCCCCCAAGTGAAATTCGTACGTTGGTGGGAGTGTCAAATGGCATACTTACTTTGGAAAACTATATGGCAGTTTCTTACAAAGTTAAACATACACTTATCTATCCTATGACAATCTCTACATATTGACTCAAGAAAAATAGACCATAGGCACAAAAAATACCTGCGCAAGAATGTTTATGGTGCCTTTGCATAAGAGCTGCAACCTGGAAACACCCCATATGTTCATTAGCAGAAGAATAGAAAACAAATTGTAGTGTGTTCTTACAATAGAATATTACTTAGCAATAAAAGAAGGTCACATGCAACAACATGAATGGATCTCAAAAACAGGGCAATCAGAACCTTCTAGTCTGGTCACAGCCTTCATTAATTTCATAGTCTTCTTCCTCGTGAATCACACCATGATCTTTTTTAATTCTGGAAGATTGTCAGTGATCTTTGGTCAGAAGCATTAAAATTCTGACCTATCCCTTTTCTTACTATAGCAAAACTGGTCTGCTTTCCCTTGTAAATAGTTTGTATTTTTTGTCTCCACACCTTTTCCTGCACCATTCCTCCTACCTAGAATAGTCTTGTTGCTCTTCTCTGCTTATCCAAACTCTTATCTTTGAAGGAAAAGTTCATATTATAGTTCGTCACCCAAATGCCCCCCTTCTTTGGGACTGTCATGCATTCACTCTGAGTACCACACCCTTGACATTCAGTCACAACAATGCCCTATGTGGTTAAGTCTCTTTTTACCCGCCTGTGTCTTCTCTTTCCAGTTACATTATCAGCTCCTTGAGGGTGGAAACCATCCCCCTTAGATGTTTTTACTTCCCAGATGTCTCTGTGGTTGCTTGGTAGGTACTCAATATATGCATGATGATTGACTGATTTAGCTTTCCTTTTGTTTCCTAGTGATCTAGGTAAATTTTAGAGTCTATTAAAATTTTACACTTCTTACAGTAGCTTGTCCATTAGGGAGAGATTTCTTGGCTGTAGAGGCATCCCATGAACCAAGAGACCATTCATATTTGGCTGATGACCACTTGCTGCTTGACAGAGATTCATCTGTAGGTCAAAAGAAAACGTTACTTGTTACTGGTTGGTGAAGACATTTGCTGTGTTTCCCAACTTTGCCAAAACTTAATATTTTCAAATTAGATAATCTGTGCATTTTTCTCCTATGCCTTAACTTTTATAACGTCTTTGGCCAGTAGCCGAGCTGGGGCTTCAAGTCCACTGTCAAGATGACAAGTCAGACTCCTTTTCTCTTCATTTCTAAATGACAGCAGGTAGGGGAAGTCTGATCAACTGAGATGAAAGCAGTTAACAGCCTCTCAGGGGAGCAAGAACTCCATTACTATCATTATTTACATTAGAAAAGAAAACCTAAGAAGAAAAAATATGGAACAAATATAGAAAAAATTAAGAGTAAACTCTGACATAATCTCTTTCACATCAAACAGTCTTATGCTCTGCACAAACTAATCCCGTATCTTTCACTACCCCTGGGCAGTCAGGTATCAGTCATAACCTAAGTTCTGAAGACTGTAACTAGCAAGAGTTCTCGCGTCAGCAGGATCTAATCTTCCATGGACTGACATTGCCACCTTGGAGTGCTGTTGATTTTCTCTGTCAGGTCATCAGTTCAGTGCGCTTTCTGGCCAGCTCCTCTGCCACAGCATGCATTTTCCTCCTCCTTTCTCTCAGGAATATGTGAATTGATGCTTCTTTATCCTTGGTCATTAATAGCCAGGAACATTTAAGCTAATTATGCATAACTTAGGCTACCTAACCCATAGTCAGACCACTTCAGCATGTTAGAAGTATTTTATTACCACGAAAGGAACATTAGTTCACCTGGTTAATCCTCCAGTGTGGTAAGACGTTATGGATGGGCCTTGCCGATTTTATTTTTAAATAACCCTTTTGTAAATCCAGTAGCACAATATCAGGCCAGTAAACCAACAAAGCAAATACTAAGTCTGGTAGTGAAACCCAGGGTTGATGAGCATGGCTCAAGGATTAGAATCCCCCTGCAGCGTCCCCATCCCGGTTTGGTTTTTTGTTTTGTTTTTGGCCAGAAGTAACACTGGGAAACTATCATGTAGCAACTAGATAAATCATTACACAGGGATGAGACTAGGCTCATTATCCTTCTGTAAGAAATGACCATGTTTATGCTTGTCCACAGACTTTACTGGGACCACTTGTTCCTTACTTTGGTTTGCCTTTTACACCTCAGTTATTAACCAGTCCTAAACATGCAAAAGGCAGAAAAGTCAACGGATTCAAATGTCAAAAATAAAAACCAGGTAGGCTGAGATAAAAGAAAAGGGAGTCAAATGGAGAAATTCAAAGGATAGGATGTTAAGGCCACAGAACATCTGAGATTGGTCCCCCTTTCTGTCATATCCTTTATTCTTCTTCCCCAAACAGACTTGGGCTAACCACATAGCTGATTATACATTGCATAACTTATGGATGACTTTAAAAAAGAGGGGACTGAGGGGCACCTGGATGGCTCTGTTGGTTAAGCATCTGCCTTTGGCTCAGGTCACGATCCGAGGATTCTGGGATCAAGCCCCTGCATTGGGCTCCCTGCTCAGTGAGGAGCCTGCTTCTCCTCCTCCCTCTCACTCTCCCCCTGCTATGCTCTCTCTCTCTCTCAAATAAATAAATAAATCTTAAATAAAATTTTTTTCTTTTTCTTTATTATTAATTTTTTAAAAATTTTTATAAACATATAATGTATTTTTATCCCCTGGGGTACACAGACCCCAGGGGTCTGTGAATTGCCAGGTTTACACACTTCACAGAATAAAATATTTTTTAAAAGAGGCCATTTGTTTAAAAAAAAGAGATGACTGGAAATTATCAATCCTAATTTGCTATTAATTTTTTAAAAATTTCTTTTAGAGCGCATGTGTGCACACACAGGGAGAGCCAGAGGAAGGGGAGGGGCAGAGAGAGAGGGGAGAGAGAATCTTAAGCAGGCTCCAGGTCCAGTGCAGAAACTGCCACAGAGCTTGATCTCACAGCCCTGAGATCATGACCTGAGTTGAAATCAAGAGTGGGACCAACTGAGGCACCCAGGTGTCCCATTATTAATTTTTCAAACTTATCAATGCAAAGAGTCACTGGCTTATTATGATAAACACATAGCTTTACTGCAAAAAATTGAGTCATAAATAATAAAATTAAGGCAAATAACTCTGAGCAAGCTTCTTCTGGCAAGAACAGTCCTCGGTTCTCCAGTACATTCCTGTGTAGAGCTTACTGGATTTGAGGTGACGGACGGCACCTTCGACTGTGGCACTCGAGGTAACACCAAAGGTTGTGGTTCATTCAGCACGCAGGGGCTTTCTGAAGCTGGTCTGGTGATTGCAACATTACTCTCATCATCTGAGCAAAGGAACAGAATCT
This sequence comes from Mellivora capensis, assembly GCA_004024625.1. Taxonomy (NCBI): domain Eukaryota; kingdom Metazoa; phylum Chordata; class Mammalia; order Carnivora; family Mustelidae; genus Mellivora; species Mellivora capensis. The sequence continues at coordinate 82,685 of PISX010000576.1, forward strand.
ATTACCCATGGATATCTTCAGACCCACAGCAAAACAGTAAAAAAAATCTTCTCCAAGAATTCCTAATCTCAAACTAGGCTTCACTCATTTTTGCAGCCCAATTTCATACCACCTGCGTGTTTAAAACAACAACAAAAAACAGCCTTAAGTTAAGAAATTAGTTTAGAGTGTTTTCCCAGGCTGATGATGCCTATTGGTACTGGAAGAAGGAAAAACAAAGATCTCTAGAGCAAAGATATCCAATAGAACACTTGGGGTTAATGGAAATGTTCTACAGATGCACTAATATAATGGCTTCTGGCCACATGTGGCTCTAGAGCCTTTAAAGTCTGGCTAGTGTTACTGAGCAACAGACTTTTAAATTTTTGTTAATTTTAAAATTTAAATAGCCAAGCAGATTTAGAAAAGAAAAAAATGCAAAGGAGAACTAAAATTGCGAAAATTAAAAACAGCAGAATTAATAGATTTAGATATCTGTTGCTGAAGACAATTAGTGAGCTGGAAGAAAAAGATGTCAAGAACTAATTCTGAATTCAGTGCAGAGGAAAGGAGGTGAAAAATATGAACTGTACTCTAAAAAGTTAATTTTACTATATGGAAACTAGACCTTGTTTTAAAAATGGACAAATAAAATCACAGTGAAACATCCTTTTCGACATTGATAGTTAAACATTGATCAGTATACTGATGTGATTGTCAATACAGGAACTGTTAGTGGGCATATAGAACTGGCACAGTCTTGTTGGATAATTTGGTGTGATCTCTAGTAAACTGAAGATGTATATTCCCTATGACCCAGCAACTCTATTCCTTGGTATATACCCTAGAGGGAATCTTGCACGTGTGTACCAAGAGAAATGTTTAAGATCGTTTAAGGCATCATTGGTCATAACTGCAAAACACTGGACCTGGGGATTTTAGCACTTCTTACCATCAGTTATGGCTCCAAAGCTCAATTCAAGATGAGGAATCATGTTTCTGAGTAGAATTAATATGCACTCTGGGTCTTCATTGTTTTTATTTATCATCATTTGGTTTACAATAATATACTGTGGTTTCCTTCAGAGAAACTATATCTTGACAAAAATGTCCAGTGAAGCTTGCTTCCCCATAACAAATTAGGATTAATAGTAAAAATAATTATCCTTTTAAATTTATTATTTGTTTTTATTTTAAAATATTTTTTGTAATTTTGATTTTAAAACTAATCTGATTAAAAGTTTTAAAAAGACCATTAAAATGTTTAGTTAGAAAAATGTTTTTATTTTTTTAGCATTTTATATACTTCTGGGTTACAGTTGACAAACCTTAATATACCACAAGTTGTCACATGATCCTATGTAGTTTGATTTTGTTTCTCATGTAGGGGTAGAAAAAGTTGCTTTAGTAGCAGGGATAAGCTTGTACCAGCACCCACAGGTTGGCTCTGAGAGCAGCTAGCCAACTAGTCCACACCAAAGCCAAAAAGCCAAGAGTTCTCTTTTAGGAACTGTTGTATGTGCTTTAATTTACTGTAATCCATTTATTCCTTATACAACCCTATGTTAGTATTATATTGTTCTATAGATTAAAAAAACCTGAATCACAGTGAGTTTAAGAAACTTGCATAGGGTATAAAGTTAGTGTCAGAGCCAGAGCTCAAATCCAGGTTTGTCTGGTAACAAACTGCTTTTAACCATTATAGGATATGACTTCTCACAGGGATACATTTTAGAGCAGGTGTTGGCTAACTATGGCTCATGCATGGACCAAATATGATCCATTACCTGTTTACTTATTGCAGTAAAACATTTATAATGCAAAATTTACCATTTTAACCATTTTAAAGTGTACATTTCAGTGGCAGTAAGTACATGCATAATGCAGTCATCATCACTGGTTCCATAACTCTTTCATCACCTCAGAGGGAAATCTCATGCCCATTACTATTGCTAGGTTTTATAAATAAAGTTGCAACAGTACTTTATTTTCATTGCTGTATAATACTGTCTTGTATGAGTGTATCACACTGTAGTGCTTGCTGTGGGACATTTGGGTAGTTGCAAGTTTTTATTTTTTAGCATGTGGTGCTATTATGGACATTCTTATGTATGTTTTAGTGAGCATATATAGTGCATACAGGGAGATGTACATAACCACATTCTCTCATTCTCATATTGTTTATGGCCGCTTTCAAGGGCAGAGTTGAGTAAGTGCAACAGACCAGATGACTGGCAAGGACTGGCTCTTATACACAAAGTTTGGTGACTTCTCTTTTAGGAGGTCAACTCACTAAACAATCAGTCCACTAAACCACTTAGAGATCCTCCAGCTCCATTTCAAGATCAGTTTCTTGAAGTTGGACTTGATACTGAAAATTGAAGGAGTTCCTTTATTTACCACCAGTAGTGTTTATTATTACTACAGTTCAGATGTAACGATGGACTTTATCATTTATCTGTTATTTCCAAAAACTTAAACTCATATGATATAAATCAGGGTTTTTAAAAAAGATTTTATTTACTTATTTGACAGCGCACAAGCAGAGGGAGGGACAGGCAGAGGGAGAGGGAGAAGCATGCTCTCCACTGAGCAGGGAACCTTATGCAGAACTTGATCCCAGGACCCTGGGATCATGACCTGAACCAAAGGAAGATGCTTAACCAACTGAGCCACCCAGGCACCCCTAAACCAGTTAATTTTCAAAGGGTGTTCTCAGGGTGCCTGGGTGGCTCAGTGGGTTAAAGCCTCTGCCTTCAGCTCAGGTCATGATCTCAGGGTCCTGGGATCCAGCCCCGCATTGGGCTCTCTGCTCAGCAGGGAGCCTGCTTCCCTCTCTCTCTCTCTCTCTCTCTGCCTGTCTCTCTGCCTACTTGTGATCTCTGTCAAATAAATAAATAAAATCTTTAAAAAAAAAAAAAAGTAATCTCTATGCCCATCATGGGGCTTGAACTCATGACCCTAAGATCAAGGGTCACACACTCTACTGACTGAGCCAGACAGATTCCCCAGTTCTTGTCTTTTTGATATTGGTCATCTGACTGGTGTGAGGTCTCATTGTGGTTTTGATTTGAATTTTCCTGATGATTAGTGATGTTGAGCATCTTTTCATGTGTCTGTTGGCCATCAGTATGTCTTCTTTGGAAAAATATTTATTCAGATCCTCTGCCCATTTTAAAATCACATCATTTGGTATTGAGTTGTATGAGCTCTTTATATATTTCACATATTAATCTTCTACTGAATATCATTTGCTAATATCTTCTCCTATTCAGTAGGTTACCTTTTCTTTTTTTTTTTTATGATTCCCTTCACTGTGCAAAATTTTCTTAGTTTGATATAGTCCCAGTTTTTAATTTTTGCTTTTGTTTTCCTTCTTGGGGAGACATATCAAAAAATATTACTAAGGCTGATGTCCATGAGTTTATTGCCTATATTTTCTTTTTGGAGTTTTATGATTTCAAGTGTTGTACTTAAGTCTTTAATCCATTTTGAGTTTATTTTTGTGTATGCTGTAACTGGTCTGCTTTTAATCTTTCATATATAACTGTCCAGTTTTTCCAACACCATTTATTGAAGAGACTATCTTTTCCACATTGTATATTCTTGTTTCCTTTGTTGTAGATTAACTGACCATATAAACATGGGTTTATTTCTGGCTTCTTAATTCTGTTTCATTGATCGATGTGTCTGTTTTTGTGACAGTACTATCTGTTTTGATTACTGTAGCTTTGTAGTATAGTTTGAATGCTGAGATTGTGATACTTGCAACTTTTTCCTTTCTCAGGATTGCTTGGGATAGTCAGGGCTTTCTGTGGTTCCATATAAATTTTAGAATTTTTCATTCTAGTTCTATGAATAAGGCTGTTTTTTTAAAAAAATAGGGATTGCATTGAATCTGAAGATTACTTCGCATAATATGGATGTTTTAACAAAATTCTTCCAATCCATGAGGATGGTATATCTTTCCATTTATGTGTCATCTTCAATTTCTTTCATTAATGTCATACTTTTTAGAATACAAGTCTTTCAGCTCCTTTATTAAATTTATTCCTATGTGGTTTTTTATGTAAATAAGATTGTTTTCCTAATTTCTCATTCTCCTGTTTTGTTATTAGTGTATAGAAATGTAACAGATTTCTGCATATTGATTTTGTATCTTGAAACCTTACTGAATTGATTTATTAGAACAGGTTTTTGCTGGAGTCTTTAGGTTTTTTTCCCTTTAATGTAATATGTCATCTGCAATCTGCAAATAGTAACAGTTTTCCTCCTTCCTTTCTGATTTGGATGCCTTTTTCCCCTTGTCTGATTGCTGTGGCTAGGTTTTCCAATACTATGTTAAATAAAGGTGGTGAGAGTAGACATCCTTGTCTTGCTTTTTATCTTAAAGGGAAAGCTTTCATGTTTTCACCATTGAATATGATATTAGCTGTGAGTTTGATACATGGTCTTTATTTTGTTAGGTATGTTTCTTCTCTACCCATTTAGTTGAGAGTTTTTATCATGACTGGATGTTGGATTTTGTCAGATGCTTTTTCTGTATCTACTGAGATGATCATGTGATTTTTATCCTTCATTTTGTTAAAATCCACATTGATTTGTGGATGTTGAACCATTCTTGCATCACTGGAATAAATCCCACTTGATCTTGGTGAGTGATTCTTTTAATGTAGTTTCTTAAATATTTATTTATTTATTTATTTGGGGGAGGGACAGAAAGAGAGGGAGAGAATCTCAAGCAGAATCCCCACTGAGCCTGGAGCCCAACACATGGCTCAGTCTTGCAACTGTGAGATCATGACCTGAGCTGAAATTAAGAATCAGCTGCTTACCTGACTGAGCCACCCAGGACCCCTTCTTTTAATATAATTTTAAATTCCGTTTGCTGATATTTTGTTGAAGATTTTTGCACCTATGTTGATCAGGGATATTGGTCTGTGATTTATTTTTTATTTTTATTTTTTTATAGTGTCTTGTTTTGATATCAGGATAATGTTGATTTCATAGAATGAACTTGGAAGCATTCCTTCCTCTCCTATTTTTCAGGATAGTTTGAGGGGGATTTTTCTTTCTTTCTTTATTTATTTGAGTGAGAAAGAGTGAACAACAGGGAAGGGAGAAAGGAAAAGGGATAGAAAGTATCCCAAGCTGGCTCCACACCCATTGCAGAGCTTGATGTGGGGCTTGATCCCATGACCTGGAGATCATGACCTGAGCCAAAATCGAAAGTCAGATGCTCAACTGACTAAGCCACATAGGTGCCCTGAGAGCAATAGGTTTTAACTTGTCTTTAAATGTTAGCTAGAATTAAGCTGTGAAGCATCATGCCCTGGACTTTTCTTGGGAGTTTTTTGTTTTGTTTTAGAGACCTGCTATTTATTTATTTATTTATTTATTTTTTAAATTTTTTTAAAAATTTATTTGTCAGAGAGAGAGGGAGAGAGAGAGCGAGCACAGGCAGATAGAGTGGCAGGCAGAGGCAGAGGGAGAAGCAGGCACCCCATCTTGGGAGCTTTTTGATTACCAATTTAAAATTTTGTCACTAGTAATTGATCTGTTCAAGTTTTCTATTTCTTCCTGACTCAGTCTTAGAGAATTGTATATTTCTGGAAATTTACCCATCTCTGGTAGATTGTCCAATTTGTTGGTATGAACTTTTTTAAAAAAAGATTTTATTTATTTATTTTGACAGAGAGAGAGACAGTGAGAGAGGGAATACAAGCAGGGAGAGTGGAAGAGGGAGAAGCAGGCTTCCCACTGAGCAGGGAGCCCGATGTGGGGCTCGATCCCAGGACCCTAGGATCATGACCTGAGCTGAAGGCAGATACTTAATGACTGAGCCACCAGGTGCCCCTGGTATGAACTTTTTGATAGCAGTCTCTCATAAGCTTCATATTCCTCTGATGTAGTTTGTAAGTTCTCTTTCATTTCTGATTTTGAGTCCTCTTTTTTTCTTGATGAGTCTGGCTAACATTGTATCAATTTTTTTTTTTTTTTTCAGAAAAACAGCTTTTAGTTTCAGTGAACTTTTAGTGATTTTTTTAGTCTCTATTTCATTTATTTCCACCCTGATCCTTATTATTTCCTTCCTTCTGCTAACTCTGGGCTTTGGCCTACTATTTCTAGTTCCTTTATGTAAATTTAGAATGAAACTTTTCTTGGTTTGGGGGGTAGCCCTGTTTTGCTGTATCCTTCCTTCCTTAGAATTACCCTTGCTGTGTCCCACAGATTTTGAACTGTCCTGTTTCCACTATTATTTGTCTCCAGGTATTTTTTTAGTTCCTCTTCGATTTTTTCATTGATACATTGGCTATTTGGTAGTATGTTGTTTATCCTTCATGTGTTCGTATTTCTTCTAGTTTTCTTGTAACTGGTATCTCATTTCATACCATTGTGGTTGGAAAAGATACTTGATGTGATTTAAATATTTATTTGTTTATTTTAGAGAGAGAGGGACAGAGTGAGCGTGAGGTGGGGTAGGGGCAGAGGGAGACAAGCAGACTCGGGCAGCCAGACTTGGGGCTTGATCCCAGGACCCTGAGATCATGACCTGAGCCAAAATCAAGACTCAGGCACTTAAACAACTGAGCCACCCAGGTGCCCCTAATATGATTTAAATATTAAATTTATGGAGACTTGTTTTGTGGCCTAATATGTGGTCCATCCTGGAGAATGTTCCATGTGTACTTGTTCTGTGGATATTCTGCCATTTTTTTGAATGGAAGGTTTTGTATATATCTGTTAACTAACTCCATTTTGGGTAATATATCATTCAAAGCTAATTTCCTTATTGATCTACTGTCTGAATGATCTATCTATAATGTACATGGGGTGTTAAAGTCCCCTGCTATTATTGCATTACTGTTGATTTGTCCCTTTATATTTGTTAATGTTTGCTTTATATATTTAGGTGCTTCTATGTTGGATGCATAGATACTTAGAATTGTTATATTCTCTTGTTGGATTGATCCCTTTATTATGTAATGCTTCTCTTTGTCTCTTATTAAAGTCTTTTAAAGTATTTTTTCTGATATAGGTATTATTAGTCGAGTTTTCTTTTGGTTTCCATTTGAATGAAATCTTTTTCTAACCCTTCACTTTACTCTTTGTCCTTATATCTGAAGTGAGTTTCTTTTAGGCAGCATAGAGATAGGTCTTGTTTTTTTATTCACTCATCCAATTTCTTTTGATTGGAGCATTTAGTCCACTCATATTTAAATTAATTATTGATAGGTATAGACTTATTGTCATTTTGTTAACTGTTTTCTGGTTATTTTTGCATTATTCCGTTTCCTTCTTCTTTTATTATTCTCTCCCATTGTGGTTTGATAACTTCCATTATTGTTATTTTTGGATTCCTCTTTTTTGTGTGTGGATTGGTCAAAGGTTTTCAATGTGGTTACTGTGAGGTTCATATATAATAACCTATGTATATACAGTAGTCTATATTAAGTTGATATCCAGGATCTATAAAGAACTTCTCAAC
>PISX010000576.1:90252-137110 GCA_004024625.1 Mellivora capensis
GACATGAACAGACACTTCTCCAATGAAGACATACAAATGGCTATCAGACACATGAAAAAATGTTCATCATCACTAGCCATCAGGGAGATTCAAATTAAAACCACATTGAGATACCACCTCACACCAGTTAGAATGGCCAAAATTAGCAAGACAGGAAACTACGTGTGTTGGAGAGGATGTGGAGAAAGGGGAACCCTCTAACACTGTTGGTGGGAATACAAGTTGGTGCACCCACTTTGGAGAACAGTGTGGAGATTCCTCAAGAAATTAAAAATAGAGCTTCCCTATGATCCTGCAATTGCACTACTGGGTATTTACCCCAAAGATACAGATGTAGTGAAAAGAAGGGCCATCTGTACCCCAATGTTTATAGCAGCAATGGCCACAGTCGCCAAACTGTGGAAAGAAACAAGATGCCCTTCCACAGACGAATGGATAAGGAAGATGTGGTCCATATACACTATGGAGTATTATGCTTCCATCAGAAAGGATGAATACCCAACTTTTGTAGCAACATGGACGGGACTGGAAGAGATTATGCTGAGTGAAATAAGTCAAGCAGAGTGAGTCAATTATCATATGGTTTCACTTATTTGTGGAGCATAACTAACATGGAGGACATGGGGAGGTGGAGAGGAGAAGGGAGTTGAGGGAAATTGGAAGGGGAGGTGAACCATGAGAGACTATGGACTCTGAAAAACAACCTGAGGGGTTTTGAAGGGGCGGGGGATGGGAGGTTAGGGGAGCCTGGTGGTGGGTTTTAGGGAGGGCACGTATTGCATGGAGCACTGGGTGTGGTGCAAAAACAATGAATACTGTTATACTGAAAAGAAATAAAAATAAATAAATAAATTTTTAAAAAGTTGATGGTTGCTTAAGTTTGAACACATTCTAAAAGGACTTGATTTTTACTCCATGTTTTATGTATATGATATCATATTTTACATCTTATTTTGTGTATCTTCACTTGTTTTTTGTAGATATAATACATGTTACTACTTTTGGATTTTAATCTTCATAGTAGTTTTATAAGTGATTAATTACTACCATTACTGCATATTTGCTTTTAACAGTACTTTTTTTTGCTTTCAAAATTTTTACTTCTAGTTACAGCCTTTTTGTTTCTACTTAAAGCTCCTTTAACATTCTTTGTAGGGCCAGTTTAGTAGTGATAACTCCTTTAACTTTTGTTTGGGAAATTCTTTATCTTTCTTTCAATGTTGAATGACTTTGCTGGATAATGTTTTCTTGGTTGTAGGTTTTTCATTTCAGCACTTTGATTATATAATGCCACATTCTTCTGGCTTGCAAAATTTCTGCTGAAAAATTAGCAGAAAGCCTTATGAGGGTTTCCTTGTATGTAATGGTTTCCTTTTCTCTTACTGCTTTTGAGATTCTCTGTCTTTAATTTTTGTCATTTTAATTATTGGTATGCACTTCCTTGGGTTCATCATGTGTAAGGTTCTCTGTGATTCCTTGGCCTGAATGTCTGTTTCGTTGTCAAGTTTAGGGACTTTTTAGCTATTATTTCTTCAAATAAATTTTATATTCCCTTCTCTCTCTCCTTCTGGGACCCCTACAATGTGAATGTTATTACACTTGGTGTTATCACAGAGTTGCCTTTATCTATCCTCTTTTAGAGTTCATTCTCTTTCTGCTATTTCAGTTTGGTTGCTTTCTATCATCCTGTCTTCCAGATGGTTGAACCATTCCTCTACATTCTCTAATCTGCTGTTGACCCCTCTAGTGTATTTTTTTTTTTTTTTTTTGAGGGTGTGGAGAGAGGTAAAGAGAGAATCTTAAGCAGACTCCATGCCCAGTACAGAGCCCGTTGCAGGGCTCAATCCCACAACCCTGAGATCATGACCTGAACTAAAATCAAGAATCAGACGATTAACTGACTGAGCCACCCAGGAACCCCCAACCCCAGTGTATTTTTCACTTTAGTTACTGTAATTTTTTTATCTGACTGGTTCTTTTTATATATATATTTTTTCTATCCCTTTCTATCCCACACTCTTCTATCAAGTCTGGTGAGTATCTTTGAACTCTTTATCAGGTGAATTCCTTATTTCCATTTCATTTAGCTCCTTCTCTGTTGTTTTGTCTTACTACTTGATTTAGAACCCATTCCTTGGTCTCTGATTGTCTTCTGACTCTGTGTTTGTTTCTATGTATAGGTAGGCCTGGTTTTGAAAGTTGTTGCCTTATGTAGAAGGTATTCTGTGGTGCTCTGTAGTGCAGTCTACCTGGTCATAAGGACCAGGTGCTGCAGGGCTGTCCCCTATGTGGACTGTCTGCACCCTCCTGTTGTGCTTGAGCCAAGGCTTCTATAGGCACACTGGTGGGCAGTGTTTGCTTCTTGAGCAGCTCACTGAGAGGCCTGGTTGCATTCACTGTAGCCTCAGTGGTGAGCAGGACTAGCTAGCCCTCAGCCTCACTGTCTGCAATGACCCACTGTGACTCCTACAGGTGCGGTATTGGGCAGAGCTTGGTCCTGGAGTGGCTAGCTGAGAGACTGATCAGCAGCTACTGTCAGCACGCTACTATCAGCATGCTGGTGTGTCGGGTTAGCTTCCCCGCACCCCAGGGCAGGCATTGTTTTGTAGTTGAGCTGTTCCTGGCCAGGACTGACTGCCAGGTCTGGTGGGGTAGGAGCTGCTTTTGGAGGTGACTGTCAGGTTGGTCATGTTAGGTGGGGTGAGACTGGAGGGCAATGCTGCGGCAGAGCAAGTGGTACCAACAAGAAAGATGGAGGTGTCAGAACTGCCTCCCATGGGTGTCTGGCTATCTACGTTGGGCGAGGGAAAGGATAATAGTGCCTGCAAGTACTTATGTTCCCAGAGAAAGCTGCCACACTCTCTGCTTCTCTGGCATATGTCCTAAAATCAGTCAAGAAATCTCTCTGTAGAGATAGAAAGATGGTGGTGGAGTAGGAGGACCCCAGGCTCACCTTGTCCCTTGAATACAACTGGATAACTATAAAATCATCCTAAATATCCTAGAAATTGACTTGAAGACTGACCAAACAAACTCTACAACTAAAGGGAGAGAAGTGGTCACATCAAAGAAGGTAGGAAGTATGGAGATGTGATTTAGGGGAGAAATGGATCATGGCTGCTGCAGATGGGAGGGAGCCATGGATGAGGAGAAGGTTGGGAGAGAGAGAGAGAGAGGCACACAGAGGAATGCACAGGGAGAACATTTCCCCATAGACACTGGCTTCGAAAATGAGAGAGGCTGAATTTCATGAGGTCTTGCAACCAGTGGGGTTTAAAGCTTGGAATTTAAAAGGTCAGCAGGCTTGGCTGGGATAGAGCCCAGAGGGCACTGTCCTGCTCTTAGAGAGAAGGTAGGCAAGGAACCTGGGGACATACAGTATGGAAACAGCAATCTGAAGAAAACATAGGGCACAGAGTGGAGAGATTATTTGCTCTTCTCAGAGTGTGTCCCTGAGGCAATATTCACAGCGACATCTCTCCACTGTTCTCAGAAAGAACAGAGCTGGCCACTGCCATTTCTCCCCCCAACCCCAGCATAAACACAGAGCCACCTGCAGGAAGCAGCACAGCGGCTACCTAACTTGCTTACTCTAAGCCCTGTGCTCCAGTTGAGCTGCCCTTCTCAGTCATGCTAACTTCGTCCTAGTGTAGTAGACCCCTCTGCCAGAAGACCAGCCAAACCCCTCCCCACACCATATCTCCCAACCAGAGAGTTTTGCAGGGCCTCAGTTCCAGTGGAAGTAGTGACAGGTCTCATTTCACAAGCAGACCAGGGCACATGTAGCTAAAACTCACCACATTCAAGCCAGGGACCAAACGCTGCCCACAGCAGGAAAGGAGAGCCTCTGCAGATGACTGGCTGGAAGGACAGAGCAGCCAGCACACAATAGTACAGCATATGCAGCACACACTAGAGACACTCCCTGAAGCACCAGGCCCTGGGCACTACTTGACCTCTTCTTCATAAGGCCATTACTTTCAGAAACAAGAGACATAATTGGCTTTTCTGACACACAGAAGCAGGCATAGACTTAGACATAATGAGAGGACAGGAATTCATCCCAAATGAAAGAACAAAATAAGGTCATGTCCAGAAATCTAAGCAAAACAGATATAAATAACATGCCTGATGGAGAATTTAAAACAACAATCATAAGGATTACTCACTGGATTTGAGAAAAGAAAAGAATGGAAAACATCAGTGAGACTCTGACCACAGAGGTAAAAGAGTTAAAAAATCATACAGAGATGAAGAGTGCAATAAATGAGATCAGAAACATACTTGATGCAATGAACAGCAGGCTGAAGAAGCAGAGGAACAAATTAATGACCTAGAGGAAAAAATAATGGAAAGCATTAAAAAGAGAATTATGCATATGCATAATGGGAATAGACATAGGGAACTCAGGAACGCTATCAAATGTAATAATGTTTGTATTATAGGAGTCCTAGAAGAAGAAGATAGAGAAAAGGGGGCATAAAATCCATTTTATGAAATAATAACTGAAAACTTCCCTAATCTGGGGAAAGAAACAGGCATCCAGAACCAGGAGGCACAGAGAACTCCCATCAATATCATCAAAAGCACACCCTACCGCAAGACATATTATATTTAAATTTGCAAAATAAAGTGATAAAAAACTATTAAAAGCAGCATGATAAAAGAAATCATTAACTTACAAGGGAAAATCCATAAGGCTAGCAGATTTTTCAACAGAAACTTGGCAAGCCAGAAGAAAGTGGCATGATACATTCAGAGGGCTGAAGGGATAAAGTCTGCAGCCAAGAATACTCGATCCAGCAAGGCTATCATTTAGAATAGAAATAAAGAGTTTCCCAGACAAAAACTAAAGGAGTTTGTGATCACTAAAACAGCCCTGCAAGAAATATTGAAGGGGACTCTAAATGGAAAGGAGAGATCAAAAGTGACAGTATAAAGGCAGGAAAAACAAAAGCAGTAAAAATATTTTTGTAACATCAGTCAAGGAACTCACAAAAAGGATATAAAGTATAATAACATATATCTAAAATGTGGGGAGGAGAAAAAGAATGGGTTCAACCTTAAGTGGTCATCAGCTTAATATAGGCTGTTATGCAGAAAAGGTTATATATGAAAAAAAGGTTATATATGAACCTGATGGTAACCATATATCAAAAGCCACTAATAAACATGCAAAGAATAAAGAGAAAAAAAATCCAAATATATCACTAAGGAAACTCAGCAAAACAAGAGAGAGAAAGACAAGAAAGAATCAGAGAAATGCTCCAGAAATATCACAAAACAAGTAATAAAATGGCAATAAATACATAACTATTATGAGAGATCTCTCTCTCTGTCAAATGAATAAATAAAATAAAAAAAAATAAAGTCTAGTTTAAACAGTCTAGTCTGTCCAATATAAGTATTGCTATTCCATTTGCAAAATAAATGTTTTTCTGTCCCCTCACTTTCAATCTACAGCTGTCTTTATGGTCTAAAATTAGTGTCTTCTAGGCAGCATATTGTTGTGGTTTTTTTTTAAGATTTTATTTATTTGACAGAGAGATCACAAGTAGCCAGAGAGTCAGGCAGAGAGAGAGGGGGAAGCAGGCTCCCTGCTGAGCAGAGCCCCCAATGCGGGGCTTGATCTCAGGACTCTGAGATCATGATAGGAGGTAAAGGCAGAGGCTCAACCCACTGAGCCACCCAGGTGCCAGGGGTCTTGTTTTTTTTTTCATCTGCTGACTCCCTATGTCTTTCTAGAGTGTTCAGACTGTTCACATTCAAGGTACTTAATTCAAGGTACTTACCAGGCGCCCCGAGACTTTATTTTTTTTTAAAGATTTTATTTATTTATTTGACAGACAGAGATCACAAGTAGGCAGAGAAGCAGGCAGAGAGAGAGGAGGAAGCAGGCTCCCTGCTGGGCAGAGAGCCCGACGTGGGGCTCCATTCCAGGACCCTGGGATCATGACCCGAGCCGAAGGCAGAGGCTTAACCCACTGAGCCACCCAGGTGCCCCTAAACTAGACTTTAAAACAAAGACCTGTAATAAGAGACAAGGGCACTGTATAATAATAAAGGGAATACTACAAAAGAAGAGCTAACAATTGTGTATATTTATCCATCCAACATTGGAGCACCTAAATACATAAAACAATTACAAATATAAAGGAACTAATCAATAATATAACAATAGTAGGGGTCTTTAACTTAAATCAGTGGACAGGTCATCTAAACAGGAAATCAAGAGGGAAATAATGGCTTTGAATGACACATTGGACCAGATGGACTTAATATATATACTCAGAACATTTCCTTCTTAAACGGAATACACATTTTTAAAGTATATATGGAACATAATCCAGAATAGATCACATATTAGGCCACAAAATAGGCTTCAACAAATACAAGAAAACTGAAGTCATACCATGCACCTTTTCTGATCACAACATTATGAAACAAATCAACCACAAGAAAGACGCTGGAAATACCACAAATACATGGAGGTTAAATAGCATATACTAAATAATAAAGATTAGAGCAGATAAGTGACATAAAAACTAAAAAAAAAGAAAAAAGAAAAAAAAACCAGTAGAACAGATCAATAAAACTAGGAGGTGGTTCTTTGAAAAAAATTAACAAAATTGATAACCTCTAGCTAGATGTATCAAGAAGAAAAAAGAAAGGACCCGAATAAAATCACAAATGACAGAGGAGAAATAACAACCACCACAGAAATACAAACAATTATGAGAATATAATGAACATAACAACAAATTGGATAACCTAGTAGAAATGGATAAATTAAAAAAAAAATACAACCTACCAAGAATGAATCATAATAAAACAAAATCTGAACACACCAGTTACTAGTGAAGGAGACCGAGTTAAAAAAAAAAAAATTCCCAACAAATAAAAATTCAGGACCAGATGGCTTCACTGGTGAATTATTACAAACATTCAAAGAAGAATTAAAACCAATCCCTACTCTTCCAAAAAACAGAAGAGGAAAGAAATCTTTTTTTTTTTTTTTTTTTTTTTTTTTGAGGCCAGCATTTTACCCTGGTGCCAAAACCAGGGATACCACAAGATAAATACAGGCCAATACCCTGATGAACATAGATGCAAAAATCCTCAAAAAAATCTTAGCACACCAAATTCAACAATACATTAAAAGGACAATATATCAAAAAAATAAAAGAATAATACATCAGGATTGTTATTAATCTAGGAATGCAAGAGTGGTTCAACATCCACCAGTCAGTATGGTATACTACATTAACAAAATGAAGAATAAGTATAATACAATAATCTCTGTAGATGCAGAAGAAACATTGACAAAATTCAACACTTTCATCAAAAGTGGGTGGGTATAGAGAGAATGTACCTCACCATTATAAAGTACATATATGACAAGCCCACAGAGAACATCATGCTCAACAGTGAAAACCTAAAAGCTTCCTCTAAGATCAGAAATAAGACAAAAGATGTCCACTTTCACCACTTGTATTCAACATAGTATTGGAAGTCCTACCAAAAGCAGTAGGCAAGAAAAAGAAATAAAAGGCATCCAAATTGGGAAAGAAGAAATAAAACTCTCACTATTTGCAGATGACATATACAGAAAACTGTAAAGATTCTATCAAAACCTGTTAGAACTAATAAATGAATTCAGTAAAGTTGTAAGATACAAAATCAATACACAAGAATCTGTTGTATTTTTATACACTAATAATGGACTATCAGAAAGAGAAATTAAGGGAAAAAATCCCACTTATAATTGCATCAAAAAGAATAAAATACCTAGGAACATATTTAACCAAGGAGGTAAAAGACCTGTATAGTGAGAACTATAAGACATTAGTGAAAGAAACTGAAGAAGACACAAATAAATGGAAAGGTATTCTGTGCTCATAGATTAGAAGAATTAATATTTCTATTAGAATTAAAATATCTGGGGCGCCTGGGTGGCTCAGTGGGTTAAAGCCTCTGCCTTCGGCTCAGGTCATGATCTCAGGGTCCTGGGATCGAGTCCCGCATCGGGCTCTCTGCTCAGCAGGGAGCCTGCTTCCTCCTCTCTCTCTCTCTGTCTACTTGTGATCTCTGTCTGTCAAATAAAGAAATAAAATCTTTAAAAAAATAGATTAAACCCTTGAACATAAGACCTGAAACCACAAAACTCCTGGGGAAAAAAATAAGAGGTAAACTTCTTGGCCAAGACCATGATTTTTTGAATCTCATGCCAAAAGCAAAACCAAGGAAAGCAAAATAAAACATCAAACTAAAAAGCTTCTGCATAGCAAAAGGAAAAAGCAATAAAATGAAAAGGCAACCTAGTGAATCAGAGAAAGTATTTGCAAATCATCTATCTGATAAGGGGTATTAATCCAAAATATATGAAAACATATATGTAGCCCAAAAAATCCAAGTTAAAAATGGGCAGAAGATCTGAATAGACTTTTTCCCGAAGAAGAAATGCAGATAGCCAACAAGTACATGAAAAGATGCTCTACATCATTAATCATCAGGGAAATGCAAATCAAAATCACAATGAGGTATCACCTCACACCAGTCAGAATGGCTATTATCGAAAATCGAAAAGTCTAGAAATAACAAGTTGGCAAGGAAATGGAGGAAGGGAACCCTTGTGCACTGTTTATGAGAATGTAAACTGGTGTAGCCACTATGGAAAAAAGTATGGATGTTCCTCAAAAAATAAAAAATAGGGGCACCTGGGTGGCTCAGTCAGTAAAGCACTGCCTTCGGCGCAAGTCATGATCTGAAGGTCCTGGGATTGAGCCCACATTGGGCTCCCTGCTCAATGAGGAGCCTGCTTCTTCCTCTGTCCCACTCCTTCCCTCTGCTCATGCATTCTCTCAAATAAATAAAATCTAAAGAAAAAAAAATAAAGTGTTTTTAAAAAATTAAAAATAGAGCTACCACATGATCCAGCAATTCTACCACTGGATATTTATCTGAAGAAAATGAAAACACTAACTTGAAAAGATGTATGTACCTCCATGTTTATTGCAGCATTTATTTACCACAGCCAAGATATGGAAATCATCAATCATCAATAGATGAATGGTTTAAAATGTACATATACAATGGAATATTCTTCAGTCATTAAAAAAAAAATGAAATCATTCCATTTGTGACCTTGAGGGCATTATGCTAAGTGAAGTAAATCAGAGAAAGAAAAAGTGCCATATGATCTTTCTCATAGATGAAATCTAAAAACAAAACAAAGCTCATGGATAAAAGATAGGTGGTTGCTAGAGGCAGGGGGTGGGGAACTGGACAAATGGGTGAACGTTTTTTGTTTTTAGAATACATTGAATTAAAAGTTTTTTCCTATCTATAAAAATTAACAATCGGCACTTGGGTGGTTCAGTGGGTTAAAGCCTCTGCTTTCGGCTCAGGTCGTGATTCCAGGGTCCTGGGATCGAGCTCCACATCGGGCTCTCTGCTCAGCGGCGAGCCTGCTTCTTCCTCTCTCTCCCTGCCTACCTTTCTTGCCTACTTGTAATCTCTGTTTGTCAAATAAATAAATAAAATCTTTAAAAAAAAATTAACAATCAACAGACTCACATTTACATACAGGTTGAAAGTTTTAAAAAATGTTTTTTAATGAGATAAAATTCATATAACATAAAACTCACCATTTTTAGCCAATTTTACAGTATACAATTAACTAGTTTTTAGCATAGTCACAATGTTGTACAACCAGCACCACTATCTAATTATAGAAAAAATCATTACTCCAAAGAGATACCACATACTTCTCAATTTTCTTCTTCCTCTATCCCTTGGCAACCACTAAACTACCTTCTTTCTCTATGGATGTGCCTGTTCTGGACATTTCATCTGAATGAAATCATACACTATTGGGCTCTTTGTGTCTGGCTTCTTTCACTTAGCATAATATTTTCAAGGTTCATCCATGCTGAAACATGCAGAATTACTTTATTTTATGAAAGAATAGTATTACATTGCATGGTATATTAGTTACTTAGCCTGCTATAACAAAATAACACAGATGGGATGGCTTAAATAACAGAAATTTATTTTCTTACAGTTCTAGGCTAGAAGTCCAAGATCAAGGTGCTCTCTGGCTTGTAGACAGCTTTATCCTTGTGTGATCTCTTTTCTCTGCATGCACAGAAAGGGAGCTCTGATGTCTCTTCCTCTTCTTATAAGAACACCAACTGTATAGGATTAGGCCCCACCCTTATGACTTCATTTAACCTTAATTACCTTCCTAAAGGTCCCATTTCCAAACAGTCACATTGGAGGTTAGGGCTTCAACATATAAATTCTGAGGAGGACACAATTCCATCCATAACAGCTGGATATAACAAATTTGGTTTCTCCATTCATAGCTGTGGACATTTGGGTTTCTACTTTTTAAAAAATATTTTATTTTTAAGTAATCTCTAATACCCAGTGTGGGGCTCAAACTCACAACACTGAGATCAAGGGTCGTATGCTCCACCAACTGAGCCAGCCAGGTGCCCCTGATTCTACTTTTTGACCATTACAAATATGCTGTTGTGAACATTCATGCACAGGCTTTTGTGCGGATATGGTTTCAGTTCTCTTGGTTATATACCTTTGAATGGAATTGCTGGGTCATAAACATAATCTTTATGTTTAACTTTTAGAGGAACTACCAAATTGTTTACACAATGGCTGCACCATTTTACCTTCCCATCAGCAATGTATGAAGTTTCCAGTTTCTACACATCCTCACCAATACTTGTTGTCTTTTTTTTTTTTTTGACATAGCCATCCAATGGGTATGAAGTAGTATTTCATTGTGATTTTGGTTTTGGTTTATATTTCCATATAGAATATGATGTTGAACATCTTTTCATATCCTTATAGGCCACGTGTAATCTTTGGAGAAATACCAATTCAAGTTGTTTGCCCATTTTTCAATTGGGTTGTTTGTCCCTTTGTTGTTGAATTGTATTTTATATATTGTAGATGCTAGATTCTTATCATGTGTTGGATTTGCACTTATATTCTCCCATTCTGTAGGTTATCTTTTCACTTTTTAAATAATATCCTTCGATATGTAGTTTTTTAAAATTTTGATAAAATCCAGTTTATCAATTTTCCTGTTTATGGTCTTGGTGTCGTATTTAAGATTCCACTGCCAAATTCAAGCTCATTAAGATTTACTCCTCTGTTTTCTTCTAAGAGTTTTATAGTTTTAGTTCTTTAATGTATGTTTGTGATCCATTTTGAGTTGATATTTCATATGTATTGTGAAATAAGGTTTCAAATTCATCTTTTCCATGTGGCTATCCAGTTGTTTTAGCACCATTTGTTGAAGAGACTATTCTTCTCTCATTCAGTGGTCTTGGCACCCTTGTTGAAAATCAATTGACCATAGATGTGTGGGTTTATTTCTGGACTCTTGCTCCTATTCTGTTGATCCGTATACCACTTCTTATGCCGATACCACACTGTTTTAGTTAATGTAGCTTTGTATCAAGTTTTAAGATCAGGAAGTGTGAGGTCTTTTTTAGTATTATTTTGGACATTCACTCAACCTGTAAATCTATTTGGGGAGTATTGCCATCTTAATATTAAGTCTTCAAATCCATAAACACAGGATGACTTTCCAATTCTTTAGGTTGTCTCTATTTTCTTACAATTTTTTTTGTAATTTTTGTAGTTTTCAATATAAAAGTCTTACATTTCCTTGGTTAAGTTTAATCCTAAGTATTTTATTTTTTGATGCTATTATGAATGAATTGTTCCCTTAATTTCATTTTCAATGATTCATTGATAGAGACTAGCAGAATTTTGAGAAGTATGATAGAGAAACCAAAAATTGCCTTGAACAGACTTAGTAGAAATCTGGATTTGGAGGATGCTGTAGGGGAAGGTTTAGAAGGAAATAAGGAACATGTTATTAGAAACTGAAAGAAAGGAGGTCCTCATTTAGTGTAAGAAAGCTTAGTGAAATGGTCTTCTGTGGTCAAGTGGAAAGTAGGACTTTTAAGTGAAGATTCTGGTTATGTAGCTAAGGAGATTTCCAAAGTGTTGAAGGTAAGGCCTGATTTTTTTTTCTTGCTACTTATAATAAAACATGAGATGAGGAAGAGAAAGTGAAGGAAAAATTAATAAATATAAAGAAATCAATACTTGATGATTTTGAAAATTCTGTATCTTTAGATGGCAAAAGAGTTTAATGAAAAGAAGGCTGTCAGACCCTCAAAATGCTACCAGCAGGAGGCAGTCTGATAAAACTACTTAGCTGCACACTTGCGCTACATTTTATGAAAACGGAAGGATGACTTAGAAGGTAAAACCAAGAGCCCAGGGCGCCTGGTGGCTCAATCAGTTAAACATCTGCCTTCAGCTTGGGTCATGATCCTGGAGTCCCGGGATTGAGTCCCATGTTGGGCTCCCTACTTGGCAGAGAGTCTGCTTCTTCCTCACCCTGCTCTAGTGCTCTCTCTCACTCTCAAATAAATAGATAAAATCTTAAAATCAAGAACAAAAACCAAGAGACCAGAGGTTGGAACGTAGAGCTGAAAGGATTATTTCTAGGACTGGAACTCCCAGTACTTTCCCAACTGGACTTCAGAATTTTTTTTTTTAAGATTATATTTATTTGACACACAGAGAGAGATAGATCACAAGCAGGCAGAGAGGCAGGCAGAGAGGGAAAAGGAAGCAGGCTCCCCACTGAGCAGAGAGCCCGATACGGGGCTTGATCCCAGGACCTTGAGATCATGACCTGAGCCAAAGGCAAAGGCTTTAACCCACTGAGCCACCCAGGCGCCCTTGGACTTCAGAATTGTTATGAACCTTTTTTAACCTTCCATTTCTGCACACGGACCTCTTATCTGGAATGTCTGTGATCCTTTCCCTGGCCCATTACTATATGTTGGATGTATTGGGGTAAGGTAACTGTTCTCTAGGAGTGGACTGGCTGGACTATATTGTTAGATGTTTATATACCTGTGTATTTAGCCTTTAGTTTCACAGGTCTATAGATGGAAAGGAATTGTGCCCCAGTAGTTTTACTTAACGTATTACGGCCAGCAACTTCATTTATATCAGGGCCTGATTTAGGTGATAGTATTTTGGACTTTAGAGCCAATGCTATAATAAGATGAGTTTCTTGGAAGCCTTGGGAGTTAAATATATTTTGAATGCTGGAGCCCAAGAATAACTGGGAGCCAGTGGGAAGATTGTAATGGATAGACTCTAAGGTGGTCCCACTGTGATTCTGTACCTCTTGGTATTCACACCTTTATGAAATCTGCTCCTTTTGAATGTGACTTGCTTCAGACCAACAGATTATGGTAAAAGTGATGAGATGTCACTCCCATGAATGTGTTATGTTACATAAGCTTCTGTTTTGCTAGCTGACTAGCTCTCAGTCTTTCTTGCTGGCTTTGAAAAGGAAAGCTGATGTGACTCCTATAGCTACAAGAAACTAAATGCTTCTAAAAAGGGAAGTGGATCATTTCCCAGTTGAGCCTCTACAAGAGAACCTAGTTGTGGCCAATACCTTGATTGCAACTTTGTGAGATCCTAAGTAGAGGACTACTAAACCATTCTTGGGACTTCTGACCCACACATCTGTGAGATAATAAATGTGTGTTGTTTGAAATTGCTAAGTTTGTGATAAATTTTTTTGTGTAACACAGAAAACCAGAACAATTCTTAAAAAGCTAAATATACATTTAACCATATAATCAGGCCATTCCACTTCTAAAAATTTACCTAAGAGAAAAGGAAATGTACATTCAAAAAACTCCTTATTCAGTAACATGCAGACCAGCTGTACATGTAATAGTCACAAACTGAAAGCAATCCAAATGTCCATGAACAGGTAAATGGATAAACAAATTATGAAACAATGGAATACTTGTTAGAAATAAATTGCTAACACAATTACATGGATGAATCTCAAAATGATCACGCTGAATGAAGGAAGCTGGCTAAAAGTAAATACCGTGATTCCATTTATATGAAACTCTACGAAAGAAAAACTATAGTGACAGAAAGCACATTTATTGTCACTTGGGATGGTGGATCAGGCACGGGCAGAAGGGAAGGATTACAAAAGGTCATGAACTTTTGGGGGTGATGGATATGTTCATTATATTCACTGTTTTGTGGTTTCATGTTAGTATATATAGGTGAATTTACCAACTTGTACACTTTAAATATGGTTTATTGTGTATCAGTTCTTAAGTAAAGCAGTCTTTAAAATGTATTTGCCACTTGCACATTTTTTTCTCACAAATAACCATATTCAAAGAAATCACAGTCTAGTCATCATAGAATGGGCCTTGTTATTCATCCATTTGTTCTCAAATATTTTTTCAGTATCTGTTAGTGTCTGTGGGAAATACAAATATGAATCTTTTACACTAAGGAAGTATATAATCTGATAAAATAGTTAATTAGGCTTTGGAAATCATCAATAATTATTTTTTAATATTGTTTTCACAAAGATCCTTACCAGAAGCCAATCCCTCCCAATGACTACGTGTCAGCTGCTCCATACAACTCAGAACCTTGCTCCATACGTCGTCAAACACATAAGCAAGGACATCCTCTTTCATGCAGTAAAATGGAGCAATGGGAGGGTATCCTAATTTCTGCTTCTCTGGAGCTGCTTGTAATTTCTTTCCTTGTAACC
Organism: Mellivora capensis; assembly: GCA_004024625.1. Lineage (NCBI taxonomy): Eukaryota > Metazoa > Chordata > Mammalia > Carnivora > Mustelidae > Mellivora > Mellivora capensis. Next base: position 104,915 of record PISX010000576.1, read on the forward strand.
CCTCTTCCCTGTAACAGAAGCAAATAAGACTTCATGGTTATTCTTTTTTTTTTTTTTAAGATTTCATTTATTTATTTGACAGAGAGAGAGACAGTGAGAGAAGGAACACAAGCAGGGGGAGCAGGAAAGGGAGAAGCAGGCTTCCCACCAAGCAGGGAGCTCAATGCAGGGCTTGATCCCAGGACCCCGGAATGCTCGATCCTAGGACCTGGGATCACTACCCGAAGGCAGACACTTAACAACTGAGCCAATCAGTTGCCCCCAAAATTCATGGTTATTCTTTACTGTGTGTTCACCACTGTCCTTTGTGCTTCTTAAGGAGTGTGGTTTGTGTGCCCACCTTACTCCCACCTTACCCACTACTCTGCCCCCCACAAAAAGAACAAGAAGAAGAAGACTGAGACTCAGTGTATATTTTTTAGCTTTAAATAGATGAACACCATCAATTGAGCAATAAGCTATGACAAGCATACAGAAATAATCTTTTTATTGTAATTGGATACCATTTAGGTTAGTATTAATGTAATATCTAATCATGGGCATATAACTGTGCCACATAATTACTTGAGGCAATGATTCATTGGGGAAATAGTGTACTTTTACTAATCCAAATAAATGTTTGGTAGTTGGCTGGAAAGGAAAAGGAGGAGAGCCAAACAGCACAAGAAGCTACTCTGAGGCTCTTCTGGAGACCATGCATCTATCTGTAGGCCAGAAACTCTCAGTTAGCCAAGTCTTCTCTATCAGGGAGTCCCAATAGCCGCACTATTTTGGGGGCAAAACTCTAACTGACAGATGTACTTACTATGATAGATGTATTATAAATTAAGATAAAGCAAATTCTGGAACAGTTGGAGTACAAAGAAAATATTTTAAGGCCTCTACAGTGAAAATTATCCCTAGGGTAGCAGAGGTCTCAAGAATTAAATGGGAAGCTGTAAGCAGGAAAGAAGGATGCTAAGATGTTTGTACAGGGCAACTTAAGACTTTCTCCTCTTCTTTTCCCAGAAGACCTGGCCAGGCTTTAAGTTGGGGAGAAGGCTGATTAGTTTTAATTGTATTTAAATCTGTTTCTTTTTATAGGAGATAACACTTTCATATGATGAAAAAAATTCAAATTATACAGAAGGAAATGTATATATGTAGTGAAAAATAAGTTTATATCTCTGTCCCCCAGTCACCATTCCCAGAAGCCAACATTATTTATAGTTTGATCTAGAGAAATAGTTACGTTATACACTATGCTGCACCTCTGTCTTTTACTTAACAATGTAACTGGCCCTTGATCCCTATTAATACAGATCAGTATGCCTCTTAAAAAATAGCTGCAGGGGGGCGCTTGGGTGGCTCAGTTAGGTAAGCATCTGCCTTCAGCTCAGGTCATGATCTCAGGGTTCTGGGATCGAGGCCCACATTGGGATCCCTGCTCAGCTAGGAGCCTGCTTCTCCCTCTTTCTCTCCCTCTGCCCCTCCCCACTGTTTGTTCTCTCTCTCTCAAATAAATAAATAGAATCTTAAAAAAAATAGCTGCAGAGTATTCCATTAGATATACCACAGCATATCTAACTTGCCACTTACTGACCAACGAACCTTTTATTCTTATAGTCAGTACTGTATTTAATATCCTTGTATGTAGCTCTTTGGCTACATGAGTATTGTATCTGTAGGGTAAATACCTATAAACAGAACTACTGAGTAAAAGGATATATGCATTCCAATTGGAAAGATATTGCCCACTTTCCTCTAAAGAGGAAAAATCTCCAGTGTTTAAAAAATATGCCTTTCTTTTTTCCCATTCAAGTAATTATCAAACTTCTTTATTTTTTTTCTCTGACAGTCTGACAGGTAAAATAGTATCTCATTAATAGTTTTAATTTGCATTGCTAATTGCAAATGAGATTGAATTTTATTTCCTTTATTTAAAATCCATTTTCTTGGGTGCCTGGGTGGCTCAGTCAGTTGAGCGTCCAACTCTTGGTTTCAGATTAGGTCATGATCTCAGGCTTGTGGGATTAAGCCTCATGTAGGGCTCCATGCTCAATGCAGAGTCTGCTTGTCCCTTTCCCTCTGCTCCTCCCCCCCACTTGCACACTCTCTCAAATAAATAAAATCTTTAAAAAAAACCCTCAGGTTGTTTTTCAGAGTCCATAGTCTCTCATGGTTCACCTTCCCTTCCAATTTCCCTCAACTCCCTTTTGAAGGGGCGGGGTGGTGGGGGGAGCTTAGGGGAGCCAGGTGGTGAGTAAGGAGGGCATGTATTGCATGGAGCACTACATGGAGCACCAAAAACAACAAATACTGTTACGCTGAAAAGAAATTTTAAAAAAAAGACTAAAAAAAATCTTTAAAAAATAATAAAATCCATTTTCTTTTTATGTGAACCATTCATATTTTTTAAAAGATTTTGTTTTATTTATTTGACAGAGATAGAAAAAGAGGGAACACAAACAGGGGGAATAGGAGAAGGAGAAGCAGGTTTTCTGCAGAGCGAGGAGCCCAATGTGGGGCTTGATCCCAGGTGCCTGGGATCATGACCTGAGCTGAAGGCAGAAACTTAATGACTGAGCCACCCAGGCGCCCCAAACCATCAATTTTTTATCTGTTTTGTCCTTGATATTTTCTTGTTGATGAACATATTAAGGCAATTAAGTCTTTGTGTATGTATAAACTGTAAATATTTTGCCAGTTTGTCATTTGTCTTTTGAATTTATGAGGTTTTTATATAGAAATTGTATTTTATGTAGTTTTTAAGAATTTTTTAAATGACTTATAGATTTTGTGTTAAGATTAGTTAGAAAGGCCTTCCCTATTCCCAAATTATTTTCTTAAAAAACAATCTTCCACATTTTATTCTTCTAAATTTATATGATTTCATTTGCCACATTTAAATTTTTTATATATGTGCAATTTATTTTATTTGAAGAATAAGTTAGGAATCTTATTTTTTTAGATGATTTTTTTCTATGTTGGATCAAAATCATTTGCTGACATTATTATATATCCTGATTTTGTATAAGCATTTTAGTTTATTTCTGGGCCCTTAATCTTTTCAATAGAAACATTCTAAAGGTTCAACTACTCTGTCATTTTTTAAAATTTATTTATTTTTAGCGTAACAGAATTGTTTATGCACCACACCCAGTGCTCCATGCAATATGTGCCCTCCATAATACCCACCACCTGGGTCCCCCAACCTCCCACCCCCCGCCCCTCAAAACCCTCAGATTGTACTCTGTCATTTTTAATCAATAACTCAGTGGTAATTCTAAAGGGAAGGCTGCCTTTCTAAAAGTCTTCCTATGTTAGGGCACCTGGCTGGCTCAGTCAGTTGATTAACCATCTGACTCTTGGTTTTGACTCAGGTCATAAATTCATTTGTGGGATCAAGTCCTGCATTGGGTTCCATGCTCAGCACACAGTCTGCTTGAGATTCTCTCCCACCCACTTCCTTTCCCTCTGTCCCTCCCCTTACTCATGCAGTCACACTTTCTTTCTCTCTCTCTCAAATAAATATATTCTTAAAAAAAAAATCTTCCTGTGTTACCTGAAAATTAACTTTTATTTATCAGGAAAAGGGAAAGAAATGCCCTTGGGACACCTATGATGCATTTAAATCACATTTTAAATTAGTTAAATCAACTTTTTTTTATATATATAAATTAAACCAAGGGAGAAAACCTTTGATTTGAGGAAAAGGAAGAGAAATTAGAGATAATTTGAGCTAAGCCAGATGAAGTGAAGGTGAAGAGGACAGTCTCTAGAAAACCGTAAATACATAGCTACTATTCTCTTGCAACAGTGAGTTTGCTCAGTGGTGTTATATATAGAAATCTGGGTTATGTTTAGCTGACCCTAGAATTGTTTACACTGAGCAGGAGAGTAAGCATGACTCAGCGGGAAATATGGTAGGAAGTCCAGAATCATGTGACACAGTAGAAACTAGATCTAATTATAGCCTCATTGCCTAAAATGAAATTCTCACTTCCATATGTGTTGCTCTGACTGTAAATTCTGGAACTTTTGAAGGCTTAGAGGAATAGCTTAAGAGGTTACTGTTTGAGAAAGGAAGCATAGAATAATGAAGAGAGCACTGGATTTAGTATAAGATGAATAAAGTTTTAGGTTTTTTTTTTTTTAATTTTATTTATTTGTCAGAGAGAGCGAGCAAGCACAGGCAGACAGAGTGGCAGGCAGAGGCAGAGGGAGAAGCAGGCTCCCTGCCGAGCAAGGAGCCCAATGTGGGACTCGATCCCAGGACGCTGGGATCATGACCTGAGCCGAAGGCAGCCACTTAACCAACTGAGCCACCCAGGCGTCCCAAGTTTTATGTTTTAGCTTTACCTCAGACAAATCATTTAACCACTCTGATTCTCATCTATCCTATAAATAATATCTATGTCATAGGACTATTGCCAGACTATAGTAAGAATGGATAAAAATAAACATTATTAATTGTAAAGTCTGTGCTAAGTTAAGGTTTTATATAAACTATATACCTTTCAAACATGATTTATGTAAACAAAGTTCACACCTCTTCAACTAGGTTCTTTTGAAGAGTTTCAGAGTTTCTATGAGTTAACTGGTGATGATTTACAAAACGTAAAATCAAACTATGAGAAGAAAAAAATTAACTCATTTTAAATGTTTAATCTCAGAAAGAGGCAAATGACATGTGCAGGAAGAAAATACAGAAGGAAGTCTGGTACAAAGGAGCAACAGGAATTTGTATCAATTTAGCACATGAACTCTGGATACCTGAGAAGTGATAGGAAATAAATAATCAAGTGAAATAAATCTAATTATAGGTAATATTGGCAGTATACTTTAGAAAAAATAGATATTAATAAACAAAATAGGACGGGAATAAATAGCTTAAAAGCCATAATACTCACATATCAGTGTGGTCGAAGGCTAGGTATTCCTCTATTATTCCTTCAGAGAAGATTACACAGTCTTCCTCTTCTCTCTCCATAGAATACAAACTAGGGGATTTGGCAATGGAAGATGCTTTATGAGCATAAGAAGATGAAAAATGTAACTTCTTTCCCCTAATACCAAATCTGGGAGAGGAAAAAACAAATATTAATTATGGACAACATCAACAGTTCTTAGAGAAACTCAGTCATACAGGTTTCAGCTCAAAATCCATTGTCCTGCTGACACTTTCCTGAACTACTATAAGCCTTAATACCTGGTATTTCTCAGTGCAGGAGGAATAAACACTAACCATAAACCTACTCTGCCTACTATGCAGGACTAAACATTGCTTATTATCTTTTCAGATGCAATAGCTAGGACTAGTGCTGGGATGTATATATCCCAACTAGTGTTGGGATGCCTGGGTGGTTCAGTCGGTTAAGTGTCTACCTTCGGCTCAGGTCATTACCCCAGGGTTCTGGGATTGAGTTCCACATTGGGCTTCTGGCTCAGCGGGGAGCTTGCTTCTCCCTCTGCCTGCTGCTCCCCCTGCTTGTGTGCTGTCTCTCTGATAAATAAAATCTTAAAAAAAAAAAAAAAAGAAACTATTGGCAAGGAGGTAGAGAAAAGGGAACCCTCGAGCACTGTTGGTGGGAATGTAAATTGGTGCAGCCACTATGGAAAACAGTACAGAGGTTCCTCAAAAAATCAGAAATACTACACAACCCAATAATTCCACCACTGAGTATTAACCTGAAGGAAATGAAAACATTAATTTGAAAAGATAAATGCACTCCGATGTTTACTGCAGCATTATTTACAATAGCCAAAATATGGAAACAACTGAAGTATCCACAGATAGATGAATGGATAAAGAAGATGTGGTGTACACTCACAGTGGAATATTACTCAGTCATAAAAAGACTCAAACTTGCCATTTGCTACAACATGAATGGATCTAAGGGGTATAATCTTAAGTGAAATAAGTCAGACAGGAAAAGACAAATACCATATGTTTTCACTTAAATGTGAAATCTAAAAACTAAGACAAATGAACAAACCAAACAAAACAGAAACAGACATAAATACACAGGACAAACTGGTGGTTGCTCAAGGGAATGGGATTGGCGAAAATAGGTAAAAGGTATTAAGAAGTATATTGGGACGCCTGGGTGGCTCAGTCGGTTAAGCGGCTGCCTTCGGCTCAGGTCATGATCCCAGCGTCCTGGGATCGAGTCCTGCATCGGGCTCCTTGCTCGGCAGGGAGCCTGCTTCTTCCTCTGCCTCTGCCTGCCACTCTGTCTGCCTGTGCTCGCTCGCTCTCTCTCCCTCTCTCTCTGACAAATTTAAAAAAATAATAAAAATTAAAAAAAAAAAAAGAAGTATAGACTGCCAGGGCACCTGGGTAGCTCAGTGGGTTAAGCCTCTGCCTTCTGCTCAGGTCATGATCTCAGGGTCCTGGAATCAAGCCCCACATCGGGCTCTTTGCTCAGTGGGGAGCCTGCTTCTCCCACCCCTGCCTGCCTCTCTGCCTACTTGTGATCTCTCTCTGTCAAATAAATAAATAAAATCTTTTAAAAAATAAAAAGTAAAAAGTTAATGAAAAAATTAAGAATATTAAGAATTACAACTTTCAGGTACTTCCGGAGGTTATATGCTTATTTCAGTAACTCCATCATAGTCAAAATGCGTATTCCTTAAGGACAGATTTCCTTCGGAGAAAGCCAGTCAAATCTGAGCAATCGTTTTTTTAAATGGCTCTGTTTAACCAAATATTAGATTTAACCAATGTATATTTTGTGTTATTCCTCACACTTTTTTGTACCTTAGGTATTTTTTAATGGAAAAAAAAAAAAGAATAAACCTAAGGCAATTTTCAGCAAGGCTAGTGGGAAAATCTTATTAGAAGACATTTTGGAAATATGTATTAGCAACATTAAAATAAACATACCTGTTGATTCCATCATTCAGTTATTCTCTCTGTAGGGATTTCCTTCAAGGACGTACAAGATTTAGCTATAAAAATTATCATTATAGAGTTGTTTATAATTGCAAAAAATGAAAACTAGCTCAAGTGTTCCAAAATACACAGTTGGAGACTGGTTGTTTAAATAATGAAATATTCATGCAATGGAACATTATGAGGTCATTAAATTAATGTTGTGGGAGAAAATGGGAGAGGTCCACAATAAAATGATAAGTATAAAAAAGATTATAAATATGTAGTTTCATAAAACTATATACATATGTGGCAGAGAAGGGTAGGTGCTCCCCAATATCCATTCTTTCCTAGTAAATAATGCCAGCTTAATTCAAGAGAGCAATACATCCATCTCAAAGACTGCATTTCCCATTACCATGTAGTCAATGTAACTTATGAGATATGAGCAAAACTGTTTTGTGGGATGCTGGGAAGGCTATTTAAAGAAAAATGGCTTGGCTATAAGGAGTGCCCTTTTGCCCTTCTGCCTTTTCTTTCTGCTATCTGGGAAGTGAATGTCATGTTTGGAACTCTATCAGCCATCTTGAACCATGATTCTTTGTATGTTAGAGAAAAACATCCTGATTTAGCATGGTATAACAAAAAGATGAAAAGAGTCTAAGAACCTGAAAACACCATGCCACCACCGTACTACCTTTAGATACTATTCCTCCAGACTTCTTTTAAAACAGAAACAATCTAGGGGCGCCTGGTTGGCTCAATCAGTTAAGTGTCTGCATTCAGCTCAGGTCGTGATCCTGGGGTCCTGAGATCAAGTCCCACATCAGGCTTTCTGCTCAGCATGGAGTCTGCTTCTCCCTCTCCCTCTGCCCCTCCCCCTGCTCATGCTTGCTCTCTCCCTCTCTCTCTCAAATAAATAAATAAAACCTTTTAAAAAAATAAAAACAGAAACTTATATAAGCTATTAAATAAAGTGTACAGTATATAGGAAGTGGCTGGAAAGGTACGGCTAGACTGCAGAAATTTGTGTATTAACTTGGGCTAACTGTTAGCAATAAAAAGTACAGTTTTTAAGAATGACAAGATCCTTGCTTTAGAAGATTGCATGGCGGGGCCCCTGGATGGCTTAGTTGGTTAAGCGTCTGACTCTTGATTTTGGTTCAGGCCATGGTCTTAGGGTCATAAGATCACCTGCCTTGGGCTCCATGCTCCGTGAGGAGCCTGTTTAAGATTTTCTTTCTCCCTCTCTGCCAATCCCCCGCCCCAACCCCTGCTCACTCATTTGCTCTCTCTAAAAAAAAAAAAAAAAAAAAAGATTGCTGTGGTTGTGATGAAGAAGATAACGCACATCTGACTCTTGGTTTTGGCTTAGGTCATATGGTCTTATGAGTCCTGAGATTGAGCCCCATGTTGATCTCTGTGCTCAGTGGGGGAATCTGCTTGATGATTCTCTCCCTCTGCCCCTTCCCCAACTCCTGCACATACATGTGTGCACTCTCTCACTCTCTCTCTCAAATAAATAAATCTTAAAAAAAAAAAAAAGATAATGTGGTTAAGGAGACTAGTACAAAAGATAAAACAAGAGTAGACAGGCTGATGAGTGTCTGGACCATAGCAGAAATCACACTGTATTTGGGGATGGAGAGATGGTTAAGAGATGAGAAACAGTTTGAAGAACCAACACATGTAAATCGGCTGGTATTACTGTTTACAAAAAGTCTCAAATTTGAGACTTAATGTTTTTTAAGTCTCTGTTCTGAAATTCTAAACAGTGATTCTCAAATCCAGCTAACAGATTCATGCCAATTCATGACAACATTTTTACTGATCTACACCAAAAGGAGGAAAATAAGAACAATGCCCAGGAAGACTGCCAAATCCTTTTCTTGAAAAGGATTGTCCTTATTTTGAGATTATGTACTTTATGCTTTTTTGTGTGTTAATACGTCTTTTCTTTTATAAAATAGTGATGTTAATTTTTGCTTTTTTTTTTTTTTAACTGCAACAAACAAAAGCTGTCAAACCCATGCCAAATGCTGGATACCCTGTGCTATGGCGAGTGCTTTGAAATGTGTAAACCTGGCGATTCACAGATCTGTACCCCTGGGGATAAAAATACATTATATGTTTATAAAAAAATTTAAAAATTAATTTTTAAAAATGCTGGATACCCAGTATTCCATATGTTATTGTGGTATTGTGTCATTCCATTTGTATTATTAACCAATCATTTCTTTAATCTGTGGTAACTTTTTTAAAAGATTTTTTTAAAAATTTCTTTATTTGACAGAGAGAGCACAAGTAGGCAGAGAGGCAAGCAAAGGGAGATGGAGAAGCAGGCTCCCTGCTGAGCAGGGAGCCCAATGCAGGGCTTGATCCCACTAACAGAAACTTTTTTAAAAATTAGAGATTTGTTTTGGAGACAGAGAGCGTGAGCAGAGGGAGAATCAGGGGGAGAGGGATAATCAGACTGCACTGAGCATGGACTGGATATGGGGCTCGAACTTAGGACCCTGAGATCATGACCTGAGCTGAGACCAACTGAGGCACCCAGGTGCACCTTGGTTTTATTTTTAAGTAAACTCTACAGTCAGTGTAGGGCTTGAAATCACAATCCCTTACCCCCACCCCAGGATCAAGAGTTACATGCTCTATCAACTGAACCAGCCAGGCCCCAAAGATTTTTTTTTTTAAGTAATCTCTACATCCAACGTGGGATTGTACATAATTTGCTTAGTAAAAAAATAACAGTGGTCTTGCCTAATCATGTATTCTCTGGTAGTAATATTTAATTTGAGATGTTTTCTTGTGAGAGGAAAAAAATCATGGCATTTTATTCTCCCACATGCATGGAGGATAAAATGACTTCACTAGGTTTTTTAAAGAGTTTAATTTGGAGCCAGTCCATCCAGGTATAGTAAGCCTTAATGGAGGTAATCACTGCAAGACCCTCAAATGTGGTTGAAAGGAACATGTGGCCAAGGGCACCTTCCTGACCAGGATCTGAAAAGTATAATTAGCCACTCTTAACTCCATTTCAGACCAACCTTATTATCCAGTGGACCTCTAGAAAGGATTGAAGTAGGGGAAATTTACATGAAGGAGTGATTTCATGATGCCAAAAGGAAGAAAACATAACTTAGTATCCCAGAAAGGAAATAAGACTGGATGAACTTCCAGTATAACTGAAGTACCTCCATGGCTTTGGAGAACTTCAGAAGTCTTATGTCTAAAAAAAAAAAATCTGATTTGTAATGAGCTTAACTGCCCCTTCCATTTAGGATAGTTGTAAAAAAGAAATCAAAGAAAATGAAAACAAAGGCTACAATTTATAATGAGTGATACAAGGGAGGTAGGCATAGGACCAAGAGCAGCCATACCATACCACCTTAATGATTTTTGTAAATTGTGGTAAAAAATATAACATTAAAATTTCCATCACAACCACTTTATTTATTTTTTTTAAAGATTTTATTTATTGGGCGCCTGGGTGGCTCGGTGGGTTAAGCCGCTGCCTTCGGCTCAGGTCATGATCCCAGAGTCCTGCATCGGGACTCTGCTCAGCGGGGAGCCTGCTTCTCCCCCTCTCCCTCTCTCTCTCTGCCTGCCTCTATGCCTACTTGTGATCTCTGTCTGTCACATAAATAAATAAAATCTTTTTTTTTTAATTTTATTTATTTATGTGTCAGACAGAGTGAGCACATGCAGACAGAGTGGCAGGAAGAGGCAGAGGGAGAAGCAGGCTCCCTGCAAGGAGCCCGATGTGGGACTCGATCCCAGGACGCTGGGATCATGACCTGAGCCAAAGGCAGCTGCTTAACCAACTGAGCCACCCAGGCGTCCCTAAAATCTTTAAAAAAAAAAAAAAAAAAAAAAGATTTTATTTATTTATTTGTTAGAGAGAAAGAGCAGGAACATAAGCAGGGGGGAGTGGGAAAGGGAGAAGCAGGCTTCCCACTGAGCAGGGAGCCCAATGTGGGGCTTGATCCCAGAACGCTGGGATCACGACCTAAGCCAAGGCAGACACTTAATGACTGAGCCACCCAGGCGCGCCCATCATAACCACTTTAAACTGTACAGTTCAGTAGTGTTAAGTATATTCACATTATTATTGTGTAGCAGATTTCAAGAACTTTTCATCTTGAAAAACTGAAACTATAATACCCATTAAATACTAATCCCCTCCCCTGCTCCTGGCAATTACCTTTCTACTTTCTATGCTTTCTATGCTTTCTACTGACTATGCTAGATATATGACGTGAGTGGAATCATACTGTATCTGTCCTTTTGTGACCAGCTTATTTCACTTAGCATATGTCTTTGAGTTTCATCCATGTTGTAGCATGTAAAAGGATTTCCTTCCTTTTATAGTGACATATTATTTTATTGCACATAAATATCATATTTTCTTTAGCCATTCATCTGCTGATAGACATTTGGGTTGCTTCCAGATATTTTGTCAATTGTGAATATTGCTGCAGTGTACATGGTTGTACAAATACCTCTTTCAGATCCTGCTTTCATTTTTTTCCCCCCTTGGATACATATAGCTGGGAGTGGGATTGCTGGATCATATGATGATTCTATTTTTAATTTTTTTAAGCAACTTCCATACTGTTTTTCAAAATGGCTACACCATTTTACATTTCCACTAAAAGTGCACAAAGGTTCCAATTTCTCTGTATCTTTGCCATTTCTTTTTATTTTCTATTCTGTTGACAGTGGCCATCCTGATGGGTGTGAGGTAATATCTCATTGTGGTTTTGATTTGACTTTTTTATGATTAGTGATGTTGAGCATCTTTTCATATGCTTGTTGGCCATGTATGTATCTTCTTTGGGGTAATTGTGTAGTCTAGTCCTTTGTTCATTTTTAAATTGGGTTATTTTATTGTTGTTGAGTTGCAGAATTTCCCTTTATATCCTGGATGTTAAGCCCTTATCAGATATGTGATTTGCAAATAGTCACTTCCATTCCATAGGTTGCCTCTTCACTGGACTGACTGGTTTTTTTGATGCTCAGAAATTTTTAAGTTTGATGTAGTCCAATTTATTGATTTTTGCTCTTGTTGTCTATGGTTTTAGTGTCATATCCAGTAAATCACTGCCATATCCAATAGCCTGAAGCTTATCCCTTATGTTTTATTCTAGGAGTTATATAGTCTTAGGTCTTACATTTAGGTCTTTAATCTGCTTGGAGTTAATTTCTATATGTGGTGCAAGGTAAGGTTCCAAATTCATTCTTTTGTACCTGGGTACCTAGTTTTCTCAGCACCATTTGTTGAAGTGTCCTTTCCCCATTGTGTAGTCTTTGCACACTTATTGAAAGTCATTTAGCCATTTATACAAAGGTTTTTCTATTCTGTGCTCTCTATTCTTTTAGTGATTTTCAAGGATTACAGTTCTGCATATAGTCATACTTTTTAACATCTTGGTAGGTATTATAATTAGCTAATTTTTGCTGAGGTATGTATTTAAAATAAAGGTAGACAGATCCTAATGCCACCTTGAAACAGTAATGAGCATTTTTTTTCAAGTGGAAATACCCTTAAGCTCATATTCTCATGGTCCTTTTTTTGTCTGTGTTTTCTCCTTATGCTACCACTATCTTCTATTATTTTATGCTCCTGAAGTTCCATTTTGACCTAGGCACCAATGTGTGTTTTGATTGGTAACATTGTTTTGTAACCATAGTATCAATGTATACATTAATTCATTTTCATATCATTTGGTATCATATGTTATGCTTTAATTTAGTAAAAAAACACTGAATGCTTACCATGTTGTAATCACTGTGGTAGGTGTTTAAAAACACAAAGAAGAAAATACTGTATTTCTGTCTTTTTGTATTGTACCACTTTTCTCTGGCCCCAAGAACTCAAGAATAGAAACTGGACCAAATACCTAGTTTAGTGCATTTGACACCTTAAAGAAAGCCAATGTGTGAGAGAATTAGTGAATGAGAGAGAGATGACAGGAAGATAATGAGAGATGTAGGCTTAAGTCAGCTTATGATATAATTTTATATTTTTATCTTAAATTCAGTGGGAAGTTCTTGAAGATTTTTAAGTGGAGACAAAGTATCAACCCTTAATTTTAAAAGGAAAATCAGATATAATGTTGAGTGGCAAGAATGGATATAATTTGAAATATTATTTTTGCAGAAAGTCTCAGTCATTCATAAACCTCATTTTGTGGCAAATTGATTTGTTAAACTGAAAAAAATCAAAATGAATTCATGACATATTTTTCTATACCTCTTACAGCAAAAAGTAATAAAACAGCAGCAGCACCAAGTTACAGACTTCACTACCCAAATTTTGTTCTCAAATACTCTTAGCTTCTCAACAGAAGTAGGTCTCCTTACATTTCAGCTGATTTTATGTCTTGGAGAAAAAATTAAATATAGGCCTGGAACATCCTGCTGTAGCCAGAAAGCAAGGATACCGTCAAGACAAAAACAAAAGAACTAGCTTGACATGGCCAAGTTGTAACAACCTGAACATCAATAGTAATTTTGATTAATTAAAATATTTATTTTTCAGTGTTCTGAGTTCAAACTGGTACTCAAGAAAATATCAAGTATGGACAAAGTAGTAGTTACATGAAAGTAAGTATCATGGATTATGTTATTGCTTTCCATAAGCAGTAGTATGCTAATGAAGCTGGATAATTTATTTCATCTAGGTATATGTCTGTGTATGAAGTATAGATAGATGTTTATCTGTATAGTAAATGAAAGTAATAATTGAAAACTGTAAGCAAATAGTCCAGAAAAGCAAATCCAAAAATAAGAAGAGCTAATCAGCAGTGGGGTAGCAAGTAGAAAGGAAAGAAAGGAAGCTTGCAGTATGTTGCTGAATGATTTAGTCAGATATCCTAAAAAAAGAGGGACTAATTTCTCAGGCTTGATTACTTATTTCCTTGGAGATGAGTGTCTAAATGGAACTACTACTTATAAAATAATAAGGCATATATAAATATTATGCTAACAGGTAAATATATTAATGACATGACATGAATTATGTAATTTTGGTCAGTGAGAAAGAAGACATCATTTCTGTGGAAGACATTACTTGGTAAAAATCTGGGGAAGTTATATAAAAAGAGTACATAAAAAAGGCTTATTGATGTAATACATGAGGTTTAAATTTAAAAAGAAAGCTCAGCCTAGTGACAAGAAACTTGAATTTAAATCCTTTGAGAAAAGTAGACAAATCCCATTATCTGACTATTTAGTTGATAACCCAGGTCCTATAACCATAACTGGCCTAATGCAGTAATGTTTTACTTTGTGGTCTTTTGAAAAGTCTACAAATCCAAAAAAACGCATCAAAACTACTGCTACTAAAGCTCTTAGCAGGTGATTCAAATAAGTAAAACTACAGTCTTGGTAAAAAAAAAATTAGGAACAACAACAACAAAAGAATTAAAACTATGATATTTTACAATAGATTTAAGGGTAAACATAGGTTTTGAAATAATTCTATTTAGGTTTTTAAAAATATTTAAATTCCAGTTAGTGTGATACATACAGTGTGTGTACATACACACATTCCATACAGTGTGATATTAGTTTCAGGAGTACAGTATAGTGATTTAACACTTGCATACATCACCCAGTGCTCATCACAAATGCACTCCTTAATCCCCATCACCTATTTCACCCATCCCCCCACAACTCCCCTTTGGTAACCATCAGTTTGTTCTTTACAGTTAAGGGACTATTTCTCTTTTTTTGTTTTTGTTTTTGTTTTTGTTTTTGTTTTTATTTTTATTTCATTGGGACTGTTTCTCTTTGTTTTGTTTTGTTTCTTGAAGTCCACTTATGAGTTAAATCATATGGTATTTGTCTTTCTCTTAGTTTGCTCAACATTATACTCTCTAGATGCATCCATGGCAAGATTTCGTTCTTTTTTATGGCTGAGTAATATTCCTGTGTGTGTGTGTGTGTGTGTGTGTGTGTGTGTGTGCGCGCGCCCCCCCCCCATCTTCCTTATCCATTCATCAGTTGATGGACACTTGGGCTGTTTCCATGATGCGGCTATTGCAGATAATGCTGCTATAAACTTCAGGGTGCATGTGTCCCTCTGAATTAGTGTTCTTATATTCTTTGGGTAAATACCTAGTAATGTGATTGCTGGATGATAGTATAGTTCCATTTTTAACTTTTTTTTTAAAAGATTTTATTTATTTATTTGTCAGAAAGAGAGAGAGAGAGAGAGAGAGCACTGGCAGACGGAGGCAGAGGGAGAAGCAGGCTCCCTGCCGAGCAAGGAGCCCGATGTGGGACTCGATCCCAGGACGCTGGGATCATGACCTGAGCCGAAGGCAGCTGCTTAACCAACTGAGCCACCCAGGCGTCCCTCCATTTTTAACTTTTTAAGGAACCTGCATACTCTTTTCCTGGGTGGCTGCTCTAGTTTGCATTCCCACCAACAGTGCAAGAGGGTTCCCCTTTGGGCAACTGGATAGTTCAGTTGGTTATGCATCTGCCTTCAGCTTGGGTTATGATCCCAGGGTCCTAGGATGGAGCCCCCTGCTCAGCGGGGAGCCTGCTTCTCCTTTTCCCTTTGCACCTCTCCCCCACTCATGCTCGCTCTATCTTGCTGTCTCTCAAATAAATAAATAAATCTTTTTAAAAAGAGGGTTCCCCTTTCTCCATATTGCTTGCCAATACCCATTGTTTCTTGTATTGTTGATTTTACCCATTCTGATAGCTATGAGGTGATAGTTCATTGTAGTTTTGATTTGTATTTCCCTGATGACCAGTGATGCTGAGCATCTTTTCAGGTGTCTGTTGGCCACTTGCAGGTCTTCTTTGGAAAAATTAGTGTTCATGTCTTCTGCCCATTTCTAAATTGGATTATTTATTTTGGGGATGTTGAGTTTTATAAGCTCTTTATATACTTTTGGATACTAACCCTTTATCAGATATGTCATTTGCAAACATCTTCTCCCATTCCAAAGGTTACCTTTTAGTTTTTATTGATTGTTTCCTTTGCTGTGCAGAACTTATTTTGATGAAGTCCCAATAGTTTATTTTTGCTTTTGTTTCCCTTGTCTCAGGAGACATATCTAGAAAGAAGTTGCTATAGCTGAGGTCAAAGAGGTTACTGCCTGTGTTCTCTTCTAGGATTTTTATGGTTTCAGTTCTCACGTTTAGGTCTTTGTTCTATTTTTTAAGATTTTATTTATTTATTTGAGAGAGACAGAGTGAGCATGAGCAGAAGGAATGGCAGAGAGAGAAGGATGGGGAGAGGCAGACCCCCGCCGAGCAGGAAGCCTGATGTGGGGCTTAATCCCAGGATTCTGGGAAATTGACTGGAGCCAAAGGCAGATGCTCAACTAATGAGTCAACCAGGTGCCCCCTTTAATCTATTAAGAATTTATTTTTGTATATGGTTTAAGAAAGTGGAATAATCCTATTTAGGTTTATTTTGCTGTTGTTTAAAGAGTTTGAGGTATTCAAAAGAATTAGCTATTCTAAATAATATACTAATTACACAATTTAAGCTAATAAAATAATAGTTTAATTTCTGTAAAGAAATTAAGTTGTAGTTAATACTACATGTTTAAGAGAAAACCGTTTTTCAAAATTTTTTCAAAATATCTTTTTTTAAAAAATAATTTTATTTATTTATATGTCAGAGAGACAGATTGTGTGAGCACAAGCAAGGGGAGTGGCAGGCAGAGGGAGAAGCAGGCTCCCCGCAGAGCAAGGAGCCTGACTGTGGGACTCAGTCACAGGACCCTGGGATCATTACCTGAGCTGAAGGCAGATGCTTAACCAGCTAGCCCCCCAGGCATCCCTCAAAAATCTTTAAAGTGTTTCTCAGACCTCTAAATTTTTTTAACCCAGTCTATCTACACTTTATTTCAAGAAGGAAGTGCCTGTATTTATAGATAAACATAAATACAGAGATAGAGATGAATCTAAACAACAAAAATATCCTTAAACCCTAGGGAATGTCTTACTTTTCAAACAAAAAAATTATACAACAAAATTCTTATGCGCACAAAAACGATAGTCAATCTTAACAGAATTTTCTATGCTTTATTAAATACCAACAAATAAAAAGTTTTTTAACTGGCAGAGTGTAACACACATTTGGATACATATATACTCACAATTTGGAAATACTTACATAGTAGAATCTCTTTCTTGAGAAAGTGTTGCCTCATGTGAAGCTGAAACAACAGAAGGGGATCTAGGATACAGTCCATAACCTTCACTTGGAGTGATTATCTGCCTACCCAGAATCCTTCAAAATGAACAACATAAAGAGACAATTAAGCACCTTTACATGTCATTCATACAAAATGTAGATATTTTTAGAACAAATTTACTGGCTCTATATCAAAGTCCAGTACATACTTAGTCTGATACTGATTAAGAAGAATTCTTGGGAGAAAATGTGAATCCAGAGTCTGACTAGAGGTACAGCTCTCTTCCAAAAAATGGAGATGGAAAAGATAAAGCTACAGCCTCCCCACCATTGAAAAAATCCAAGGAAGCTGAGCAAACATTGTAATTTTCCCTCTATCCTCTACAATAATCTTCATTAAATCTGCCAAAATGGATGAAAGCCAGGCCAATTTAGTGAGAACTATGAATTATATTCTTAAGAACATGATGCTTTATAAATTTTAAGTATAAATTTTAAGTCATAAGTACAGTAATGTGGTTTCTGAGGAACATTTCCTAACAGCTTATGTCTGCTTTCAAGTATACATAAGAATTTTCTTGTAGACAACAGTGTAAACAAATACATTTTCTGACCCTCTTGCTCAAAAGAAGAGCTGTTTAGACAGCCACGATACACAGATCTCAGCTACTGGTATAAAATTGTTTTACTCAGGACAACATAGTGGTAGTTAGGAAAACTCCAAGAAACTTCCATCAACTTGAATTTTCTCTCAACTGAGTCTGTATACCATATGGCCTTATTTAAATTCATGAAAACCAAGCCTATAAAGATTTCAAAATAGCAGCTTTTTTGGATATCTGCTTTTCAAGTTTTAGTTAGCCATGAATACAAGCCAACCATGGGGCTCTAAAATACCTGAGGTGAGGAAAGCTACATGTCCATTGTTGGCACTCTTCTTGTAGACTCTTAGTCTGCACACTCAACTTCTGCTCATATAAGAGCTCGTCAATGGCTGTGAACATTGCCTGGACTTTTTCAGTGGCATTTTGATCAAGTTCCTAGAAGAAAATACCACACCAAAATATTTAGGTAACCTTTTAAAATCATAAAGGTTGAAAGCAATCAAATTTTGTTTTCAATACTTAATCCATTTCAAATACTGTTGAATTTCCATGAAAGAAAAGCTATTGAATTTTTGTATCTTATAATATTCAGATTTCCTTCATAGTCTTATTCAAAGAAAATTTATAGAAATATTTATTTTTTAAAGTAACATTTTCTTCATGATAAAAATACTATGTTTATTGTAATTTTGAAAGATCCAGAAAAGTATGAAGAAAAAATTACCAATAATTCTACCAAATATAATGACTGCTAATTTAAGTATAGTTGCTTGGTTCCAGTATTTTTTTCTAGAGCTCTCTCAATCAATCCTATATATTTGACTCTTGAACAACATGGGGTTTAGGGGTGCTGACCACCACCTCCCCCCAGATACAGTCAAAAATCCATATATAACATTTGAGTCTCCAAAAACCTAACTACTAATAGTCTACTGGTGATTGGAAGCTTTCCCAATATCCCATATTTTATCTATGTATTACATACTGTATTCTTATCATAAAGTAAGAGGTTATTGAGAAAATCATAAGAGAAAATACATTTGTAGTACTGTACTATTTTGTGTTTTTTTTTAAAGATTTTATTTATTTGTCAGAGAGAGAGAGAGAGAGAGAGAGAGCGAGCACAGGCAGAGTGGCAGGCAGAGGCAGAGGGAGAAGCAGGCTCCCTGCTGAGCAAGGAGCCCGATGTGGGACTCGATCCCAGGACTCTGGGATCATGACCTGAGCCGAAGGCAGCCGCTTAACCAACTGAGCCACCCAGGCGTCCCGTAGTACTGTACTATTTTGAAAAAAATCCACATAAAAGTGGATTCACACAGTTCAAACCTGTGTTGTTCAAGAGCCAAGTTTAGTCTGTATTCTTCAGATGACAGTTTAGGTTATGTCCCTGCCCTCTGTAATTCTTTAGCAGCAGCCAGAGGGATGGCTATGAAATGTAAATCTGATCATGTTTTCTGATTCTCTGCTTACCCTCTACTTCATCTGTATTTATGCATCCTTTTATATTCTGGTAGAAGAAAAGTTAAACCTTTTTCAAAAGTATAAGATAAGAAATCTGTATTTTCACTCCAAGAATGAAAATCATCTTCTACCCAATTAAAAAAGGCTTGCTAAATAGATATGAAGGTTAACTTTAAAGACTGTTGACCTTAACAAAAACAAGAGTCAGCTATTTTATAAGCAAAATGAGCTTATTTGGGAATAGCAGAGAAGTGGAATTGGGGACAAGCAAACTTATGGCAAACCACAGGCAAGTCCAGAAAAGAGGAGAGGGGCTTGCTTTTATAGGTGAAAGGAGAAAGCTAAAAAGGTCCGTTAGGGCTTCTCATTGGCAGAGTGTGGTGGTTTCTCACTAGCTGGGCTGTTGCTAGGTAGGAAGAAATTCTTCCTTCTATTAGGGTATATAAAGTAAGCTTCTTCCTGTTGGGGAATACGAGTTATGGCTTCTTATGGAGGTTGGTAGTGTGCGAGAGATCTCCTTTAGGGCTTCTCAACTCCATGTTTAATGACATTTATTTATTTTCACAGGACTCAAATAATATTCTAAAAATTTCTTACTGTTTTCAAACTCCTGCGGGGGTACAATGGGACTTTACTACTCTTAGTGAAATTTGTTATTTTTTTTCATGGAGGTCAAAGTTCATTATTATAGATAGAATGGGATAATGTTGAGAAAGAAGTGACTAGGCACAATCTCCTAGCAAGATATATATATTTTTTTGCATCACATACATTTTTTTAAAATTTTAACTCCAGTATAGTTAACAATAGTGCCATGTTAGTAATTATACAATACAGTGATTCAACAATTCCATACATCACCCTGTGTTCATCATGACAACTGCAGTCCTTAATCTCCATTATTCTTTCACCCACTCCCCAGCCACCTCCCCTTTGGTAACCATGTTTGTTCTCAATACTTAAGAGCCTGTTTCTTGACTAATTTATTATTTTTTCTATTAAATATTTATCTACTTAAATACTGTTCTTGTTGGTATTTGCCTATTAAAACTTTTCCCATTCCTTTATTTTCAACATTTGGGTATCAGTCTGTCTTTGACATGTTTATTTAAATAGCATGTAGCTGGAATTTTAAAATCCAATTTCAGAGTCTCTTTTATTACTAGGTGAATTTTATCCATTTTTACTTATTGTAATATGCAATACTTGAATATATTTCTACCATTTGTTTTGTGTTTGTATTTATCCTTCTTTTTTTTTTAAGATTTTATTTATTTACTTGACAGAGATTACAAGTAGGCAAGAGAGGCAGGCAGGGAGAGAGAGGAGGAAGCAGGTTCTCTGAGGAGCAGAGAGCCCGATGTGGGGCTCGATCCCAGGACCCTGGGATCATGACCTGAGCCGAAAGCAGAGGCTTTAACCCACTGAGCCACCCATGTATTTATCCTTCTTTTTCTTGTGTTGTTTATTGTCTTTTCCTTCTGTTATACTGATTTCCTTATTTCCCCTATTAATTTGGAAGTTATTCATTATGTTTATATTCTATTAGTAGTTACACTTAAAATTTTAGCATCCATAATCCCTTATTTTTCTAACAAAGTCTGATGTTTTTTAGCATTTTGGTTCTCCACTGAAACAAAGCAAGAACTTTGATCATTTCACAATATATACATATATCAAATCATTATATTGTATATCTAAAACTAACAAAGTTATTGCAATTATATCTCAATTTTTAAAAATTAAATTTAAAAACGAAAATGGGGGGAAGGAGAACACAGATATGAGCCATGTTGTGTGAGGATAGAATCCACAGAATTTGATGACTGTTGTGTGAGGATAGAATCCACAGAATTTGATGACTGATTTGATGAGAGAGATGGTTAATGAAGATGAATCTGAGCCTCTATGCTGCGTGATAGAAAGGATGATGCTAGGGATGCCTGGATGGCTGTCGGTTAAGCTACTGCCTTCAGCTCAGGTAAGATATCCTTAACTGAGAAGATCTCAGTGGTCTTTATACAAAGTAACCAATCAGTACCATATGTTTTTTGTTTAACTTTTTATTTTGACCTAATTTCAGACTTAGTATCAGGTATCTTTAAAGTAGGAGAGGTAAACACTTGAGACTTCTCAGGAAACATTCTTACCCGTTCTTTTTTAAGCTTCAAGAACATGTGGCTAATGAAATCAATATAAACCGTTATTAAATAATACCCCCCAAAAGGGAAATAGAATAAAGTAGTGGGTCAGGGTAAATAATCCCTTTATGTTGCTAGATTTGATTTACTAATAATTTAAAGTTTTTTGTCTGATTTAAGAAGGATATTAATTTGTAGTTTTCTTATGACATCTTTGTCTGATTTGGGTATCAGGCTAATAATGGCCTCATAGAATGACTTAGGAACTGTTCCCTCTTTTCTGAAAGACTGGCAATATTTCTTCTTTAAATATTTAAATAAATTGTAGAAATACAATTGATTTTTTGTAATTTCTATAATTGATTTTTTATATTGACCTTGAATCTCATGGCCTTGTTAAACTCTATATGTTCTTTTTTTTTTTTTAACTCTATATGTTCTAATAGTCAAATTTGTTGGATTCTACAGAATTTTTTGCATACAGAATTCTTGTGATGTCTTTGTCAGGCTTTGGTAGCAAGGTAATATTGGCTTCATGGGATGAGTTGGGAAGTATTCTTTCCTCTATTTTCTGAACAAGTTTATGAAAGCTAGTTATTATTTATTCTTTTTTTTTAAGATTTTATTTATTTGACAGAGATCACAAGCAGGCAGAGAGGAAGGCAGAGAGAGAGGAGGAAGCAGACTCCCCGCCGAGCAGAGGGCCCAATTTGGGGCTCGATCCCAGGACCCTGAGACCATGACCTGAGTCGAAGCAGAGGCCTCAACCCACTGAGCCACCCTGGTGCCCCAGTTATTATTTATTCTTTTAAGTACTTGGTAGAGGGGCACCTGGGTGGCTCAGTGGGTTAAGCCTCTGCCTTCAGCTCAGGTCATGATCTCAAAGTCCTGGGATCCAGGCCAGCATCAGGCTCCGTCTCAGCAGGGAGCCTGCTTCTCCCTCTCTCTCTGCCTGCCTCTCTGCCTACTTGTTATCACTCTCTCTCTCTCTCTCTCTGTCAAAAAATAAATAAATAAATAAATAAATAATCTTTAAAAAAAATAATAAGTACTTGGTAGAATTGACCAATGAAGCTGTTTATGCCTGGGTTTTTCTTTGTAGGAAGATTTTTAATTACTAATTTATTTAATTATTATAGATCTATATGGATTTTTTATTTCTTTTTGAGTCAGTTTGGCAATTGTGTCTTCCTCAAAATTTGTCAATTACATCTAAATTATCTAATTTCTTGGCATGAAGTTTCTTTTTTTTTTTTTAAGATTTTTATTTATTTATTTGACAGAGAGAGATCACAGTAGACAGAGAGGCAGGCAGAGAGAGAGAGGGAAGCAGGCTCCCCGCGGAGCAGAGAGCCCGATGTGGTACTCGATCCCAGGACCCTGAGATCATGACCCGAGCCGAAGGCAGCGGCTTAACCCACCGAGCCACCCAGGCGCCCCGGCATGAAGTTTCTTATTACATTCCCTAAGTCCTTTTCATTTCTGAAAAGTCAATAATTATGTCCCCCTCATTCACTTCTAATCTTGTTAATTTGTGTGTGTGTGATTTTTTTTAAGATTGATTTATTTGTTTGAGAGAGAGAGAGAGAATGAGAGGGGAGAAGGTCAGAGGGAGAAGCTGATTCCCCATGGAGGTGGGAGCCCAATGTGGGACTCGATCCTGGGACTGGATCCCGGGATTCTGGATCATGACCTGAGCTGAAGGCAGTCGCTTAACCAAGTGAGCCACCCAGGCGCCCTGTTTGTTTGTTTGTTTTTTTCTTGATTAGACTACCTAAAGACTTGTCAATTTTGTTGAATTTTTCCAAAGAACCAACTTTTGACTTTATTGATTTTCTCTATTGTTTTTTGTTTCGTATTTTGCTAATTTCTAATCTGTATGGTTTCCTTCTGCTTCTTTTTTAGTTTCTACAGGTAGAAGCTCATGTTATTGACCCTTTTTCTGTAGGCATTTTTATCTATTTTAAAAATGTTATTATTATTCGTTTCAGGTGTATATGATTCATTATTTGTATATATTGTGAAATGATCACAGTAAATCTAGTTAAAATAGGTCACATACAAAGTTACAGAATTTTTTTTCTTGAACTTTTAAGATCTACTCTCTTAGCAACTTTCAAATGTGCAATATAGTCTTACTAACTATAGTCACCACGCTTTACATTATATCCCCATCACTTATTTGTAACTGGAAGCTTTTAAATATTGACTCCCTTGGGACGCCTGGGTGGCTCAGTTGGTTGGACGACTGCCTTCGGCTCAGGTCATGATCCCAGAGACCCAGGATCGAGTCCCGCATCGGGTTCCCAGCTCCACGGGGAGTCTGCTTCTCCCTCTGACCTTCTCCTCGCTCATGCTCTCTCACTGCCTCTCTCTCAAATAAATAAATAAAATCTTTAAAAGAAAAAAAAATAAATATTGACTCCCTTCACCCATTTTGCCCAACCCCCGACTCCCATCTCTGGCCAACACCAATCTGTTTTCTGCATCCATGAGCTTGATTTTTCCCCCATAGGATTTAAAGCTATTAATTTTCCTCTAAGTACCATTTGAGCTACATCATACAGATTTTTGATATTTTGTTTTTCCCCTTTCATTCAACTAAAAATATTTTCTAATTTCCCTTTTAGATTTCTTCTTCAACCCATTAGTTAATTAAAAGAGAACTGAACTTCCAAATATTTGGGGATATCCCAGATTTCTAGGTGTTGATTTCTAACTTAATTCTAGCATGTTTGGAGAACATACCTTGTATATTTTTAGTCCTTGTAGAGTTATGAGACATGTTTTATATTCTGGATATATATTCTGTTGTTTTTGGTGGAATGTTAGATCAAGTTGGTTAATAGTGTTGTTTGAGTCTTTAGTATGCTTGCTGATTTTCTCTCTCTCTAGTTGTTCTATTAAGTATTGGGAGTAGGGTATTATTGAAGTCTCTTGCTCTAATTGTTGTGTTGTCTGTTTCTCCTTCTGTCAAATTTTACTTCATGTACTTTAAGCCTTGTTAGATATGTATATATTTATAATTATTTTTCTAATGAATTGATCTTTTTTATCATTATGAAATCTTTTTTTTCTAGTAGTAGTTTCTATTTTGTCTGCTTTGACTTTTTATTTCTGTGCCCTTTCATGATCTTCTCTATATCTGCATGCTGCTTGAATACATGGAGAGCTTATCACAGCACTATGACTATCTTTTTTAAAAAGATTTTATTTGTCACAGAGATACAGAGAGGGAGCACACAAGCAGGGGCAGCTGCGATCATTACCGGAGCCAAGCAGATGCTTAACTGTATGAACCACCCAGGTATCCCAGCACTATGACTATCTTATTTCCCAGATCTCCTTGATAAATTTCTGGATAGTTTGCCAGTTCATTTTTTTGTCTTAGCCACTACTAAATCTACAGACTATCTGAGCCACTATTTTGCCTTGTTTGTATGCCACTGAGTTTGCTACTGTTTTGATGATGGCATTGGGTATTGTCTGTCCAAGTTCCGCTCCACTCTGGTGGTTAAGTTGCTGGTTAAGGGACAAAGGCTTGTCCCTTTGTAATAGAACAAAGGGACATAGAGTAATAGAACTCTCCCTGTTCTTAAAACATGGTTCCACTGATTTTCACGAATAACTGCTTTGCTGTTTTAAGTACCTTTGGTCAATTTCAGGGTCCTGAAATGGTTGATCATTTTATCCAGTTTTATTGGTACTTTGGGGGAAAAGGACTTGTCAAGCTATTCATTCTACCATACTAGAAGTCCCACCTCATAATTTTCCTTTATGATTATGTTTTTGTCAGGTCTTTGGCATCAATATTATGCTGGCCTCAAAATGTGAATTAAAAATGCTCCTATTTTTGGGAAAAAGTTTGTGTAATTGTTATTTCTTCCACAAAAAATGCATGATAAAGTATTGGAATCACCTAGGCCTACAGCTTTCTCTAAGAGAGTTGTTTGATTCAGTTTCTTTATGTATTTTACAACTATTCAGATTAAAGAATTTGTCCATTTTATCTAAGTTGTAGAATTTATTGGCATAAAATTGATCCTACTATTAATATTCTTTTAGTGTCTGTAGGATTTGAGCTAATCTTTCATCTTTCATTCATGGTATTTGTAATTTGTGTTTCCTTGCTTTTTCTTGACCAGTATCACCAGAGGGTTTATCAATCTTTTCAAAGGATCAACTCTTGGATTTGTTCATTTTCTCTTTTATTTATCTGTTTTCTATTTCAGTGATTTTTGCTCTTCATTATTTCTTTCATTTTTCTTGGTTCTAATCTTTCCTAGCATCTTAAGGTAAAAACTTAAATTATTCATTCAAAGCTGTATTCTTTTCTAAAATAGGTGTTTAAAGCTACAAACTTCCTTGTAAAACTACATTAGCAGCATCCACATATTTTGATATTTAGTGTTTTTGTTATCATGTAGTTCAAAGTACCTTCTAATTTTCCTTATAATTTAATATTTGGAACGGTGTTGATTTCCAAGTATTTGGGCTTTTTCTAGGTATCTTACTGTTATTGATTTCTAATTCTATTGTGATCAGAGAATATACTCTGTGAGACTTAGTCTTTTGAACAATATTGAGACATTTCACAGCCCACCATACAGTCTGTCCTTGTGAACACTACATGTGTGCTTCAGAGGAATATGTACTCTGTATCTATTGGGTGTAGCATCAGATCTTTCATATTTTTACTGATTTTATTTAATTTCTTTTCAGTATAACAGAATTCATTGTTTATGCACCACACCCAGTGCTCCATGCAATACGTGCCCTCCCTAAAACCCACCACCAGGCTCACCCAACCTCCCACCCCCCACCCCTTCAATACCCTCAGGTTGTTTTACTGATTTTCTAATTGTTCTATTAATTACTAAAATCTTTAACAATAATTGTGAATGCACTGATCCCTCTCTTTAATTTTATCAGTTTTCTTCATCCATATTGAAACTCTATTAGATGTGTACTTACTTAGAATTGTTATGTCTTCCTGGTGAACTGTGTTATAGAGTGAATTGTGTCCTCTTAGTTTGAATTCCTGTGTGAATTCCTATATTGCAGCCTAACCCACAATGTGGCTGTATTTAGAAACAGAGCTTTTAAAGAGGAAATTAAGGTTAAATGAGGTCATAAGCTCTTAACTGTAGAGAACAAACTAGAGGGAAGGTGGGTAGGAGGTGGGTTAAATAGGTGATGGGGATTAAGGAGGGCACTTGCTGTGATGAGCGCAGGGTGTTGCATGTAAGTGTTGAATCACTAAATTCCACACCAGAAACTCATAGTACACTGTATGTTAAGTAACTGGAATTTAAATAAAAATTGGAGGAAAAAAATGAGGTCATAAGGGTGGGACCCTAATCTAATAGGACTGATGTTCTTGTAAGAAGAGGAAGATATCCGAGATCTCTCCACCTGTGCACAGGCCTAAGAGAAACGCCATGTGAGGATACAGATTCTAGGAGGAGAGGCCTCACCACAAACCAATCTGGATGGAACCTTGCTTTTGGACTTCTAGCCTCCCAGAACTGTGAGAAAGTAAGTGCCTATTTAAGCCACATAGTCTGTGGTATCTTGTTATGGCAGCCTGAGCTAAGACAGATTGCCTCTTATCTCTAGGAAATATTCTTAGGACAAACTCCATATTTTCAAGTTTATTTTGTCTTTTATCAATATAATCATGTCTACTGTGTTCATGATATATCTTTCTCTATCTTTTAAATTTCAACCTATTTGTGTCTATATATCTGTAGTGCATTTCTTCTACATAGTATACATACGGTTGATTCTTGCTTTTTTTTTTTTTTAAAGATTTTATTTATTCAACAGGCAGAGATCACAAATAGGCAGAGAGGCAGGCAGAGAGAGAGAGGAGGAAGCAGACTCCCTGTTGAGCAGAGAGCCCCATGCGGGGCTCGATCCCAGGATGCTGGGATCATGACCTGAGTGGAAGGCAGAGGCTTAACCCACTGAGCCACCCAGGCGCCCTGATTCTTGCTTTTTTATCCACTCTCACAATCTCTGCTTTTATTTGGAGTGTTTAATTCATTCACATTTAATTGTTGACATGGTTGAGTTGAAATCTACCATCTTGCTATTTCTTTTCCATCTGTCCCTTGTTTTTTGGTCCTCTCTTACTCCTTTACTTTTTTCCTTTTTCTTTCCTGACTTATTTGATTAACAAATCAAATATCCGTTAGTAATGCATTTTATTTCCCCAACTGGCCTCCTAGCTTATTCTTACAATTTTAATGCTTGCTCTAGAATTAATAATACGCATTCATAACCTATCAAAGTCTAGTTGAGTCAATATTTTACCACTTCATACCTCTTCCTTCGTACTTCCCACTTGTCTCGATATCTGACACTTCACAAGTGTAATAACCTTAACAGTATAATCCCATTTACAGTCACACATCCTTTCAGCTGTATTTGTCTCATCTTTACTTCTACAAGTATAAATTCCATCTTGCATAAGTAAGAAATCACAAAAAAAATACAGAGTTTTATATTTACCCACATATTTACAATTTCTAGTGCTCTTTATCTCCCCCTGCCCGGCATATTCCAGCTGCTTCATCTTCCATGAACTCTGATCTCTGTTCCTCAGCACAGTGGAATCACCATGCCTTGATTGGACTCTGGCTCACAAATCCACAGTCAGAAAACTACCCCCAATTAGGAGCCAGGGTAAACAGAGGCTCAATTCCTTTCTCTCAGGGACTGTAGATATTTGCTGTCTGTTATCCAATGCCTCAAGAGATACCCAACATGAGGTTTCAAAGTCAAAACAGAATAAGGAAAGCATTAACTTGGGAGGGTACCCTGGTATATGAAATTGGAACCTAAGCAGAGTAATGAGGGTGTCTGTGTAGGAAGATGGCCTATGGTATGGTAAGAAACCAAGAAGGGTGGAGAGAAGGTCTAAGCAATTTTCCTGATCCTGAGCAGTGCAAGAGGGGTGTTCTAGTTACTATGGCATTATAAGAAATCACTCTAAAACTTAATGACTTAAAACAGCAACGATCATGTATTATCTCCCCAGGTTTACATAGGTCAGAAATTTTTATAGATCAGAGCAAGAATGGCTTATTTCTTCTTCACAACATCTGAGATACCAATTGAAAAACTTGAAGGCTTGGACCTGAATTCATTTGAATGCTCATTCATTCACTCAAATACCTGGCAGTTGATGTTGGCTTTTACCTGGGTTTTTCCATGTGGTCTGGTCTGAACTTCCTCACAATCCAGTGGCTAGATTCCAAGGTTAAGTATTCAGAGAGAGAGAAACAGGCAGGCAGAAGTTGTGTTACCTTCTGACCTAGAAAATCTTGTAGCATCACATTCACTGCATGCTACTGACTGAGGCAAATAATCCATTCAGGTTCAAGAGGAAAAAACTCTCAATGGAGAAGTATCAAATATCTTGTAAGAAGAGCATGTAAAATGGGATATATACTGGCATCACTTTTGAAAATAGAGTGCCACAGTTGGTATTTTCATGTGGGGGAGCAGGTTGTTGCAGGGTGTTGGAGCACAAGTTAGATGAAGAGGATGTCCAATGGGAGGACAGCCAGCTTGTAATGCTGGTACCAGAACAGAGAGAAGAAGGCTACTATGTGGGGAGTAGGCAGCCTCACACAGGATGACAGTCCAAGCAGGGTGAAGAAGGTGCCAGTATGGAAGTCAGGACTACACTGGGTGTCTGGCTCTGAGGAGGGTGAAAAGAATATCCAATGGGGGAAAGGGTGCAGGGGGCAGTGACTAGTACAGGGTGTTGAAACATTTGTGAAGTGAGAAGGTATCTCTAGAGGTTAGGAGGCAGTGGCATTAGTAGGAAACTGGTTACATTCAGGGGGATTTATCAAATAAGTAAATATATTAAGGATAATGGAACCCAGGTTTCTTATTACAAAGAAAAAAGTTACAAATATGGAAAAGGAAAAAACTAGAATGAACTCTGAATAACTGAAAAGCAATGGACACACTTAGCACCCAAATATTTCTTTCTAAATATGGCACTAAATAAGCCTGGAGTATCTTGTGCCAGAAAGTAAGTGCTCAAAGAAGGATGAGAACATGTCAAAATGGCACAGAAGCCAGTATGAAGGGCATTCCACTGGCTAAAAGCTGGGACATTATGAACTTCAAGATAAATAATGATAATGATATATTACAACTCACAGAATGAAATAGGAATCTATGAGTACACTGATGTAAATAAATTCAAAAATTGAAAGTTTGATGAGGAATAGGATAGAAGCTACATAATTTCAAAGTTACTTCTCAAAAAAATACTTTTATTTTTTTTAAAGCTTTTATTTATTTAAGAGAGAGACAGGGAGAGCACGAGCAGGGGGAGGGGCAATGGGAGAAGAAGAAGCAGACTCCCCACTAAGCAGGGAACCCAACTGGGATCATGGTCTGAGCCAAAGGCAGATGCTCAACTGACTGAGCTACCCGGGTGCCCCTCCAGAAAATACTATTAAACAACAGAAAAAAAATTAAGGTGTAAGACACCACACCTTAATTAAGTGATCAAAGTGAACATCATCAGTGATGGGACAAATGGAATCCTGTGTCACCAAATAGAACGCAGTGAGAAAAACAAGTTCGTATCTGTGATATTACAAATTGAAGAACTATTCCAGATGGAGAATAAAGAGATATAACAATGTTAAGTGAACTTTTGGCTATAAAGGATATTATTGGGACAACTAGTGAAATTTTAATGGGGGTCTAGATATTAGATGGTAGCCACATTTCACTGTTAGTTTCCAGAATTTGATGCTTACACTCTGGTCATGTAGTGTCTTTGTTTGAAGGAAATACACAAAAATATTTGGTATGAGGGATTATCATGTCAGTAATTTACTCTCAAATTATTCATGAAAACTAGTTTTTTGTACTGTACTTGTAACTTTCCTGTAAATTTGAGGTTGTTTCAAGTTTTTAAGAAAATACCCTATGCAGCATTTGCAACTCTGATCTCAAAATTTGGATTTCATTAAAAACAAAATAATGGATTTCATACATGTGATACCTGCAATGAAATGTTTGTGTAATACAAGGAAAATATCAATATTCTCTATATACTAACTAGAAATCTTAAAAAACATAATCATAGCAATAAAGGTTGAGGATAAATGTATTCTTCAAAAAATTATAATAGTTTTCATATGATCCAGTGATTCTACTCCTAGGTATATACCTAAGAATATTGAAAACATATGTCTACAGAAAAATCTGCACACAAATATTCATAGTAGCATTATTCATAATAGCCAAAAAAAAAAGAAAAAAAAAGCCAACCCAAATATCCATCAAATGATGAATAGATGAACAAAATTTTGGTATTTTTGGAATTATATACATCAATAAAAAAGAAGTACTGACACATGCTAAAACATGGCAAAATCTTGAAAATATGTGAGGTGAAATAAGCCAGACACAAAAGGTCATATACTGTATGGTTCATTTGTATGAAATGTCAGAATAGGCAAATCCACACAGGCAGAAAGCAGATTGGTGATTATCAGGGACTGGAGGATTGAGGAGTAACAGTTAATGTGTATGGGACCTCTTTGGGGGGTGATAAAAATGTCCCCAAATTAGTCAGTAGTGATGGTTGCACAACCTTGTGAATATACTAAAACCCACTTCATTGTTCACTTTAAAGGAGTGAATTCTATTTTATGTGAATATCACAGTAAAAAAAATTCAGTGAAAGTTTAATCTAGTTATAAAATAGATGAGAAATCTTTTAATATATAAATAATCAGAAGTTTAAAAAACATGACAAAGAATATAAATTTTGGCCAGAGGCCAACATTATCCTAGAACTCATTTCACTTGAAAAACAGGTACTGTACACCTATATAAGAGCAATAAATCAATTAAAAATGGTGATCACAGTGACTAAGGGGTGCTCCAGCTACTTAATATGAAGGGATCATGAAATATTAAACATCCTGTAAGGCATGAGATATTTCTATACAACAAATACACCCAAAATGCCAAAAATGCCCATGCTCAGAAATCCTGAACTAGTCAGTAAATGGTGCTAAAAAAATTCATTATCCATATGGAACAATTATGTTCCTGCTATATATCATATACAAAAAACAATTCCAGGTGGATTATAGACTTAAATATAGCAATTGTGAAAGTTATAAAGCCACATACTAGGAAAAGATATTTGTAATACACTTAACAAAGGATGAGTGTATGATTGCTACTACTAACCAAAGCAGTAACAGTGGCTTAAACAAAGTTTATTTTTCTCATAAAAAAATTAGTTTAGGGGTACACATTAAAAAGCTGATATAGTGGCTCCATGGACATCAAGGAGTGTTTTCTCTATCGTTTCCATTCTCTGTGACACTTCCTGGTCCAAGATGGCTGCTGTACCTTTAGCCCCAGTTCCATGTTCCAGGCAGGAATTTGGAGAAAAGGGGTAAAATGGAAAAAAAGGCATTCCAGAAAGCTTCATCTCCTGACTTTTGTGTATAATTCATTAGCTACCACTACCTGTAACAGAGGCTGAGAAAGAAATTTTCTCAAACTGGGCATAATACCTGAAGTTCTATAGGGGGAATGGATATAATGTAGGTATCTGACAGTCTGTTTTAAACATCTAGAACAGGGGTCAGCAAACTAAGACCAGTGCCCTGCATCTGCCCCACAGCCTGTTTTGTAAATAAAGTTTCATTGGAACAGTCACACCCATTTATTTACCCATTATATATGGCTGCCTACTCACTACAGTGAGAGTTGAGGGTCCTGATGGGGCCTGCAAAGTCTGAAATATTTCTACTTTACCAAAAAAGTACACCGACCCTAATCTAAAGATAAAGGGCTCCTATTAATTAATAGGAAAACAATAAAAAATAAAAATAAATGAATATGAAATATAAACAGGCAAGTCACAGACTACAAATATGTGCAACATTATGTATGAAC